>OZ007580.1:43777102-43987102 GCA_963931925.1 Onchidella celtica
TGCTGGGCTCAGTCTTTGTTGTAAGATGGTAATGCCTTTTGCTGGGCTCAGTCTTTGTTGTAAGATGGTAATGCCTTTTGCTGGGCTTAGTCTTTGTTGTAAGATGGTAATGCCTTTTGCTGGGCTCAGTCTTTGTTGTAAGATGGTAATGCCTTTTGCTGGGCTCTAGTCTTTGTTGTAAGATGGTAATGCCTTTTGCTGGGCTCAGTCTTTGTTGTAAGATGGTAATGCCTTTTGCTGGGCTCAGTCTTTGTTGTAAGATGGTAATGCCTTTTGCTGGGCTCAGTCTTTGTTGTAAGATGGTAATGCCTTTTGCTGGGCTTAGTCTTTGTTGTAAGATGGTAAAGCAATCTGCCTTTTGCTGGGCTCAGTCTTTGTTGTAAGATGGTAATGCCTTTTGCTGGGCTCAGTCTTTGTTGTAAGATGGTAATGCCTTTTGCTGGGCTCAGTCTTTGTTGTAAGATGGTAATGCCTTTTGCTGGGCTCAGTCTTTGTTGTAAGATGGTAATGCCTTTTGCTGGGCTTAGTCTTTGTTGTAAGATGGTAATGCCTTTTGCTGGGCTCAGTCTTTGTTGTAAGATGGTAATGCCTTTTGCTGGGCTCAGTCTTTGTTGTAAGATGGTAATGCCTTTTGCTGGGCTCAGTCTTTGTTGTAAGATGGTAATGCCTTTTGCTGGGCTCAGTCTTTGTTGTAAGATGGTAATGCCTTTTGCTGGGCTCAGTCTTTGTTGTAAGATGGTAATGCCTTTTGCTGGGCTCAGTCTTTGTTGTAAGATGGTAATGCCTTTTGCTGGGCTCAGTCTTTGTTGTAAGATGGTAATGCCTTTTGCTGGGCTCAGTCTTTGTTGTAAGATGGTAATGCCTTTTGCTGGGCTCAGTCTTTGTTGTAAGATGGTAATGCCTTTTGCTGGGCTTAGTCTTTGTTGTAAGATGGTAATGCCTTTTGCTGGGCTCAGTCTTTGTTGTAAGATGGTAATGCCTTTTGCTGGGCTCAGTCTTTGTTGTAAGATGGTAATGCCTTTTGCTGGGCTTAGTCTTTGTTGTAAGATGGTAATGCCTTTTGCTGGGCTCAGTCTTTGTTGTAAGATGGTAATGCCTTTTGCTGGGCTCAGTCTTTGTTGTAAGATGGTAATGCCTTTTGCTGGGCTCAGTCTTTGTTGTAAGATGGTAATGCCTTTTGCTGGGCTCAGTCTTTGTTGTAAGATGGTAATGCCTTTTGCTGGGCTCAGTCTTTGTTGTAAGATGGTAATGCCTTTTGCTGGGCTCAGTCTTTGTTGTAAGATGGTAATGCCTTTTGCTGGGCTCAGTCTTTGTTGTAAGATGGTAATGCCTTTTGCTGGGCTCAGTCTTTGTTGTAAGATGGTAATGCCTTTTGCTGGGCTCAGTCTTTGTTGTAAGATGGTAATGCCTTTTGCTGGGCTCAGTCTTTGTTGTAAGATGGTAATGCCTTTTGCTGGGCTTAGTCTTTGTTGTAAGATGGTAATGCCTTTTGCTGGGCTCAGTCTTTGTTGTAAGATGGTAATGCCTTTTGCTGGGCTCAGTCTTTGTTGTAAGATGGTAATGCCTTTTGCTGGGCTTAGTCTTTGTTGTAAGATGGTAATGCCTTTTGCTGGGCTCAGTCTTTGTTGTAAGATGGTAATGCCTTTTGCTGGGCTCAGTCTTTGTTGTAAGATGGTAATGCCTTTTGCTGGGCTCAGTCTTTGTTGTAAGATGGTAATGCCTTTTGCTGGGCTTAGTCTTTGTTGTAAGATGGTAATGCCTTTTGCTGGGCTCAGTCTTTGTTGTAAGATGGTAATGCCTTTTGCTGGGCTTAGTCTTTGTTGTAAGATGGTAATGCCTTTTGCTGGGCTCAGTCTTTGTTGTAAGATGGTAATGCCTTTTGCTGGGCTTAGTCTTTGTTGTAAGATGGTAATGCCTTTTGCTGGGCTCAGTCTTTGTTGTAAGATGGTAATGCCTTTTGCTGGGCTTAGTCTTTGTTGTAAGATGGTAATGCCTTTTGCTGGGCTCAGTCTTTGTTGTAAGATGGTAATGCCTTTTGCTGGGCTTAGTCTTTGTTGTAAGATGGTAATGCCTTTTGCTGGGCTCAGTCTTTGTTGTAAGATGGTAATGCCTTTTGCTGGGCTTAGTCTTTGTTGTAAGATGGTAATGCCTTTTGCTGGGCTCAGTCTTTGTTGTAAGATGGTAATGCCTTTTGCTGGGCTTAGTCTTTGTTGTAAGATGGTAATGCCTTTTGCTGGGCTCAGTCTTTGTTGTAAGATGGTAATGCCTTTTGCTGGGCTTAGTCTTTGTTGTAAGATGGTAATGCCTTTTGCTGGGCTCAGTCTTTGTTGTAAGATGGTAATGCCTTTTGCTGGGCTCAGTCTTTGTTGTAAGATGGTAATGCCTTTTGCTGGGCTCAGTCTTTGTTGTAAGATGGTAATGCCTTTTGCTGGGCTCAGTCTTTGTTGTAAGATGGTAATGCCTTTTGCTGGGCTCAGTCTTTGTTGTAAGATGGTAATGCCTTTTGCTGGGCTCAGTCTTTGTTGTAAGATGGTAATGCCTTTTGCTGGGCTTAGTCTTTGTTGTAAGATGGTAATGCCTTTTGCTGGGCTCAGTCTTTGTTGTAAGATGGTAATGCCTTTTGCTGGGCTCAGTCTTTGTTGTAAGATGGTAATGCCTTTTGCTGGGCTCAGTCTTTGTTGTAAGATGGTAATGCCTTTTGCTGGGCTTAGTCTTTGTTGTAAGATGGTAATGCCTTTTGCTGGGCTCAGTCTTTGTTGTAAGATGGTAATGCCTTTTGCTGGGCTCAGTCTTTGTTGTAAGATGGTAATGCCTTTTGCTGGGCTCAGTCTTTGTTGTAAGATGGTAATGCCTTTTGCTGGGCTTAGTCTTTGTTGTAAGATGGTAATGCCTTTTGCTGGGCTCAGTCTTTGTTGTAAGATGGTAATGCCTTTTGCTGGGCTCAGTCTTTGTTGTAAGATGGTAATGCCTTTTGCTGGGCTCAGTCTTTGTTGTAAGATGGTAATGCCTTTTGCTGGGCTTAGTCTTTGTTGTAAGATGGTAATGCCTTTTGCTGGGCTCAGTCTTTGTTGTAAGATGGTAATGCCTTTTGCTGGGCTCAGTCTTTGTTGTAAGATGGTAATGCCTTTTGCTGGGCTCAGTCTTTGTTGTAAGATGGTAATGCCTTTTGCTGGGCTTAGTCTTTGTTGTAAGATGGTAATGCCTTTTGCTGGGCTCAGTCTTTGTTGTAAGATGGTAATGCCTTTTGCTGGGCTCAGTCTTTGTTGTAAGATGGTAATGCCTTTTGCTGGGCTCAGTCTTTGTTGTAAGATGGTAATGCCTTTTGCTGGGCTCAGTCTTTGTTGTAAGATGGTAATGCCTTTTGCTGGGCTTAGTCTTTGTTGTAAGATGGTAATGCCTTTTGCTGGGCTCAGTCTTTGTTGTAAGATGGTAATGCCTTTTGCTGGGCTTAGTCTTTGTTGTTTAGAAGTTTCGCTACTCCAGGCATTTACACCTCCACTTTTCTTGTTTTTGTTATATTTCTTGTTCTTGTTTCTGTGTGTTTTTGTGGCCAGAATTAATTTTTTCTTTAGAATTTTGCCCGACCAGCGGCCTGTTCGGCTTGCTCTTCTCGACTTTCAACTGCCAAGGTATCTGTAACGTGCGCAACGTGCACATGGGCCCTCCGAGTTTTTCGTCCTTATCCGATAAGACTAGGTGCTCGATCCTACCTACCGTAGGATCAGGGACAGGAATTCCCCCCCCCCCCCAAAAAAAAAAAATCCAATATGATTGCACCAACCGGGGATCGAACTCAGTACCATCGGCACCAGAGGCCAGCACGTTGCCATTAGACCTTCTCATACCTTTGTAAGGCCTTGTGCTATAGGGTCCTTCTTTACTCTCTTTATGATATCAATATTCTTTACCAGAGCCCTGCCGTCTTTGCCTCTACGATGGGGAGTAGGCTCCTTCAAAATCGTAGACCCATGCAGACTGATGCCTTTTGTTTTGGAGTGCATGCGGACTCAGATATGATACAAAACTTGCCTCTTCAATTCTTTGACGAATATATGTTGGAAAGCATTGTTGTTGATTTTTTTCTTTTTTTTTCTCTTTTGGAAAGAAGAGAATGGACATCCGTTTTCCTTTGAGAGGTGGTAAACGAACTCAATGGACAGTTCAAACCAGGCAAGGGAACAGATTTCGTAATGCTTCATGTTTGTTCGATTTTTACCAAAGATACTAGAAACGACAAGATGAGACACTGTCTTCTTCACACCACAAGAAAAACCGTGCACACAATTTGCGCACTGACTGATCGTAGGCTGGGCCCATGGCGCATAGTATGAAAAGAATGCTTGCTATAATGGTAACTCTGTGATGCAAATTTATGACAGTGCTACTGCGACTAAAAAAGAAAAAAATAGCCAGAGTTTCCCCACAGCGATTGAGGTGATAAATGACGTCAATCAAGGCCTATAGCGATAGCTGAACAGCGTGCAAAATTAAATTTTTCTCAATTTGGCTTTGTCAAATACGGCACTTTTCATGGCTTCCGCGCGTTTGCCGCTAGGTGGCGGTGCGAAATCTGTGCACACTAAAAGCACGAGCTGTCTCATTGTAATATTTATTGTAATATCTTTGGTTTTACTCCGGGGAAAAGAAGTAGTTAAGAGATCACCAAGTGGAAAATGTGCAAGTTTTTTTTTTTAAAAAGGAAGACAGTTGAGTTGGATCGTTTCTATCCGATATCACTGTATTTAAAAACAGAGAGCGCTAGATAGACGATCTTTTTGCCAACCGCAATTCGAAGCAGTAGTGTTGTTAGTTTTACTAATGGATTGTTCTGACAGTGTGTGTGTGTGAGTAATGTTTTTATTTGCTGGTAATGTTGTATGAGCAATGTGTGTGTGTGCGGTATGCGTTAAAGACCTGTAGGTCTTAGATATTGTATTTACTGTTATACTGTTACTGATGCTGTGACAAAAAATTTCCTGGCAGCAGGATAATAAAGTTATATCTTATCTTATCCTATCTTATCGCCATTTCCATTTCGGAGCCATCTGTAAAGTAGGCTATATATATATCATGCTTGAAAGGGTGTGAGAGTGGGGACAGCGGTGTTATCTCTGGCATATGCAAGGCCAACATGTTTATGGGAGGAAGGGCATCTTGTCAGGATGAATTGAAAATAAGAGATGATATTGTATTAATTGTATTTGTATTTTGTAGGCCTATTTGTATCTTGTATTTTGTATACTTCTTTAATCAGTTTGGGAAAGTTGTCTTAGTGTCATTGTAACCCAGTTACAACTGGAGCAGACACGTCGTCGCCACAGTGCAGCGCCGGGCGGCGTTTTTGTTTTGTTTTTTGTTGAGGGGGGGGTGGGGGGGGGGGGGGAGTGGTAGGGAGGGATACATTTTATTTAATTTTGCCCAGGCATCGACCCTGTTCGGCCTTCTCTTCCCGATTTCCAATTGCCGAGGTACTTTAACGTGCGCATGGACCCTCCAAGTTTTTCGTCCTTATCCGAGAATACTAGGTGTGCAATTCTACCTACCAATACCATAGGACCACGGACAGGAAAATATGAGAAAAATCCCAAACTTCCAACATGCCTGCACCGACCGGGATTCGAACCCGGTACCTTCGACATGAGAGGCGATCACCTTGTCTCTAGACCACATTGTCCCCCCGTGGTGATGATGATGATGATGATGATGATAGAGATGTCGGAATGACAGCCATTCTAACTCTTGACTCCTATTGATGGTTTCGTCAGGACAAGGCAGACAATGATGACGGTAACGATGTTGATGATGATGTGATGAGTTGGAAATTTAATAACATTCTTACTCTTGGTATTGTCACATGCAAAATTAAATTGGGGGGGGGGGGGGTGTATGTTTTAACACCTCGTGACAGAAACAAACAATATAGAAACTTTACAATAAATCACGTAAAAAAAACAACAACGCATGCTCTCGGCTGCAAGAACTTCTCCGGGCCAAACGAAAAAAAAACAACAAAACGTAAAGTTATTCAAGTGAATATTTTCTTGGTGAAATTTCAAAGAAGCGAACACTTTATCATTTGCTTGTCTTGGCCAAGGACTCGTAAGAGATAAGTATCCACTTTTTTGTTTTATTTTATCATTTTAACTTTGTTCCACGCCGTATGCTAAGACTCTACAGATTTTCTGTACAGTGTATTTGAAATATATATACGAAATATATATGAAATATTTATGTTATAACAGATAATTACGTATCATCATCAATAACTTGATTACACATGTATTTATCTGGCCTTTTCATGAAACTATTCCGCTGTACATAATTATGTATTCGCACGGTTGTATGACATTTGGAGCACTACTGCAGATCAAAGAAAGCCGTCATGTAATATTTGGAGCACTGAGTTAGTTCAAAGAAAGCCGGCATGTGACATTTGGAGCACTAGCATTTTGGCTGTGATTTTATCGATTACTCTACGAATTATTTTGCAATAACTTGCGATGAGTACCACAGGGATAGAAAGTTTCTTTATAGGACTAACCCTAACCTAACCCTAGCCCTAATACCAGGTGCGCCAAATGTCATACCGGTACTGAAATTTTATTAATTTTTGGTAGTGTTCCAAATGTCATACTGCAGTTTGACCTAGATTTAGGCAGTGCTCCAAATGTTATGTTTTAAAAATTTTGGTGCTCCAAACGTCATGCTACCATTCCCACAACTACAGGCACCAACTGTTTTGGCCAAATATTCCATGAACTCCTTCAATTTAAAAAAAAAAAAAAATTCTAAAAATAAAATTGTTTCTTTTTGACTAAAGAGGATACAATTTTTCAAATTTGCATCTATATAACGGAAAATTATGCAAATTTAAAGATAAAGAAGGCATTTCAAGTAAAACCTTTTCTTTTTTAAAATGCTCTTTAGTGTAAATTATATTTTTCGCGCTTGCGAGGTGCCTTGATATGGCCGGCCATTTATTTGGTGATTTTGTTCCGAAAATCTGATTTTAATTCATAGTGTTTCTTATTTTTATTTTTTAAATATGTCTTAGTTATTATAAAATTTCTTGTTTATTCATGTATGTAGGCCTATTGCGTTTAATTATTTCGAAGTAGGAATGGATGATTCAATTGTAAAACAAAATAAATACAGATGGTATTATTATATTAACGCATTTTCCAGAATGATGATAAAGTACACAAAATTAGTCATTAAAATTAAAACAAATTAATATCTGAAGTACGTGAAATTAATAATTAAAATACAAACAAATTAATACATAAAATATACAAAGTAAATATATACAAAATAAATGCATAAAATACACTCATGTCTGTTTCACTGTGATGAAATAAACAACACCCAAAAAAAAAAAAAACACTAATTAGTCACTAAAAACGATAACCCAGGTAGATAAAAGAGTACATATTACGCATATTTCCCTATATATTAACTCTTTGTGTGCCAATCACCGATATGTCGGTTCTTCTATTGGTCATACTTATGCTAATCACCCATGTATCGGTGCACAAGAATGCTGGGCTATTTTGTTTCAGTTTCTATTAATAGATGTTGCTGTAGTTAGTCTTCATTCATCTCCCCCGCTTACTTTCTTCCTGCATCAGCAAACGTAGAAAAACTCATGGCACACAAAGAGTTATAAAAAAAATGTCTTGAAGTGAATTTGACCTAGATTGGCGTATGCGGGTTTTTTTTTGGTTTAAATCCCTAACACAGCAAAATCATCCCAGACAGCAATCCTACCAATATCCGACGTGTAGGATTGATATCAAGTTTACACAGGAATGACATCGTCCTTACGTAGATCCACTGGTTACTATATCTCGCCGAAGTCGGTTTGATGTGGGAAATCCAATCCTACGAAAATATTATACAAGTCTATGTTGGATTCACATAGGGAGGCTAGCGGGGGTAATAGTGTATACATTCTGGAAGAATCATCGGCAAATTATGTGCAAGGGAAGGGGGAAGAATGGAAAGAAAATATTGAAAAGAGAAAAGTTTAAGTGGGATTTTTGGGGTTCCAATTAGTATAATATCAAAAATATTAATAATAATAATAATAATGTTCTCTCCAGACTAGTAAAGTGAGTTTTTTTTTTTTTATCATGATGGAGATCAAATTCGATTTTCTCGAAAACCGTAGAAATGTTTTCTTTTGTTTTGTTTTTTGACAGTTTATTATTTAATCATTATTTCTTGCAAAACACAAAGATGCAAACTCAAAATCAGGCTGCAAGTCCAATCAGTTCCATAACATTTGTGTGAAATGTGAGTTCATACAATTTTTTCGACTAAATTTCAAAGACAGTTTACCAGAAAGTCGATGTTGACTGACGTTAAGAAAGACGCATTTTTAATACCGTACTTTATCTATCGATGTTCTGAGCTGGAGTATAATCAACAAATAGTAACAATAACAATAGCAGGAGCAACAACACGTGAATGCCGTACAAACAAATAAACCTATAAAATACAAACACGTTAACATATAAATAAACAAACAAAATAAACACATAAGATACAAACAAAATAAACACATAAAATACAAACAAGTAAACACATAAAATACAAACACGTTAACATATAAATAAACAAACAAAATAAACACATAAGATACTAACAAAATAAATACATAAAATACAAACAAGTAAACACATAAAATACAAACAAAATGAACACATAAAATACAAACAAGTAAACACATAAAATACAAACAAAATAAACACATAAAATACAAACAAGTAAACACATAAAATACAAACAAAATAAACACATAAAATACAAACACGTTAACATATAAATAAACAAACAAAATAAACACATAAGATACTAACAAAATAAATACATAAAATACAAACAAGTAAACACATAAAATACAAACAAAATAAACACATAAAATGCAAGCCAATAAACACATACAGTACAGACAGATAAATACATAAAATACAAACAAACTTAAAACACATAAAATACAGACAAATAATACATAAAATACACACAAATTTAAACACATAAAATACAGACAAATAATACATTTAAAAATACAAACAAATAAACACACAGGATACAAACAAATAAATACGTGAGTATATGAAATACAAAAATAATTCTTCTGTCAGTTCCACGAATGTGCGATTTGATTTAATTAAAATTTGATGTTTGTTGCAGTGTTCCAATGACACAGAAACAACAGGACTGCTTCGGGCTACAGGCTCATCTGGGCTCAATGGGTGTACCTAGTGGGCGTGGCTACTGGCAGAGGATTCAGCCTATAGCAGCCAATACGCGAGCCAGCCGATATTGATCGATCGTGTGGTGGATGGTGACGCCAGGACACTGACTTTTGTGAATTTTCTGTCTTCTCTTTAGTTTGCTTTGTATTGTTTGGGTTTTATTTCTCACACAGGGCTTCGCTACATACAACTTTTTCTTTTTGCCCAATTTCGACTTTGCTTATAGCCCTGCTGCGACCCCACAGTTTTTCTGTGCTTTTTATGATATTTCGTCAATGACTTTCGGTGAGAACGGGCTCACCAGCCAACTGATAGTGATAAGGGGACACAGTGGTCTAGAGGCAAGATGCTCGCCTCTCATGTCGAAGGTACCGGGTTCGATCCCCGTCGGTGCAGACATGTTGGAATTTTTTTTTCGGGGGAAAAAATTCCTATCCCAGATCCTATGGTAGGTAGGATCGAGCACCTAGCCTTCTCGGGTAAGGGAGAAAAACTTGGAGGGACCGTGTGCACGCTGAAGATACCCTGGCAATTAAAACAAAGACGAGAAGAGCAGGCCGAACAAGGCCGCTGCCCGGGAAAAATTCTAAAAACCTAATCCCTACCACAAAAACCACACAGAAACAAGAACAAAAAAATATAAAATAAATAGAAACAAGACAAGTGAGATGCAAATGCCAATGGCAGCTGAACCTCCTTAAATAAAAACGTAAAAGCAGCCAACTGAGAGGATGTTAATAATAATAATTGGATGTTTCACAGCACAGTCTGGCCGCTATTTTCTGGATATGTTTTCTCCAAATCAAACTCCAAACTCAAACCTTGCTTGTATAAACGAATAATGTATAAACTGGCTACCCTATGTCACACATGTACCGTATGTAACACACCAACTTAATTAACTGATCGTTTGACTCCTAGTGTACCATCATGACATCTTAGATCATCTGCTGACACTAAAAAGTTTAAAATTCCCAAGATGCTCCAGAAGACCATGGGTGAAAAATCTTCTACTTATCAAGGGCCTCAGATTTGGAATTCTCTGCCTCTGTCTTTAACATAAGAGAGTCTGAAAATTTTATGACTTTTAAACATCAGCTGAAGAGTTATCTTTTTACACTCTGAATGTCCATTTTTTGTTTTTTCCTGAGTGTGCCTGTGTACTGTGCGTGTGATTTATATGATATAAATGTTGTAAAGGGCTCAGAGTCTGGTTGTTAACGGGATGAAGCTCTATATAAAATAATGCTGTGTATTATTATTATTATTATTATTATTGCTATTATTATTATTGTAATTGTTGTTGATTTTATTTAGTGCCGATTCACTTATTATTGAAATAAAGATTTAAATATGCGGAATGTGTCGAATTTTCTGTCAGATGTTCTCTATGGTTGTTGTTGCTGGTGTTGTTGTTACTGTTCATTAATTACCATCCAGTTAGAACAATAAATAAATAAATAAATAAATAAAACAATAACAAAATTTTTTAGTGCGTCTTTTGTTCTATGAGCTGCATCAGCATCGAGAGAAGCATTCATTTTTCCAGTCATATAAGATAGATGGGGCCTAGCTAAGATAACATACATAACTTTATTATCCTGCTCCCAGGAAATAGGTTGTCACAGCATCAGTAACAATACAATGTCTAGGACCTGCAGGTCTTTAAAGCATACCACACACACACACACATTGCTCACACAACATTACCAGCAAAGTAAGAACATTACCTACACACACACCCTAAACAGTCCACTAGGAAAACTAACAACAGCATAATCAGGAAACACTACTGCTTCGAATTGCAGGTGGAAAAAAGATCCTCTATAGCGCTCTCTGTTTGTTTTTAAATACGGTACAGTATTCGTCCACTTCTTTGGGATCGGACTGTCTGATGGAACAAGGGGTGAGAGCAATCATTTAGAATTGATTTTACCTTCTGTTTGCACTAAGGCATAAATAACTCATCAAAGTTCACATATTCACTGTTACTTAGATGGCAAGCTTTTTCGGTAATAGAGTTGGTAATTTTCTTGTTATCGCTTTTGCGAAACCAACAAATCTCAGCGATCCGTTTTTCTTTCCATCTTCTCTCTCTTCCTTGCACAGTAATCGACGCTGATCGTTTCAAAATGTATACATTGTACCACGATAATTAATAAATTATGTCGTATTACAGAAAATGAACACATTCCCCAATCCCCATCAAATTCACATTTTCATACTCTTTAAATAGAACCTGATGATGTACGCAGCATTGCCTGGGATAAACTTGTACCTCCATCCCTCTCTCTCTCTCTTTCTCTCCCTCTATTTCTCTCCCCCTTCCCCCTAACTCTCTGTCTGTCTGTCTCTCTGTCTCTCTGTCTCTCTCTCCCTTTCTTTTTCCTATAATAATTTTACAGACTTGCCACAGAACTCATGCGCGCCACAGCACTACGCACCAAATTGAACGAGTGTCACCGAGTCACTCGTGCCATGGGCTTATCAAAGCGAGCACAAACAAGAGATCATTTTAAGTTACATTTTCTGTTTTGAAAAAAAAAAAAAAAACCAACAACAAAAACAGACAAATCGCCTGAATCTTGAATAAACACGATAGCCATTTGGTTCGATCAGCTGACACTTGAGTTCTATACTTTTTGAAACTGTCATTTAGGGTGTGTACTGTTGGGCAAGAGAAGGGCAATTTTTTAATACTTTTTTGTTAATATAATAAGATGGAAATTTTTAAGGTTCTCTATTTATCTATCTGCATTATAGTTGTTTTGTTTTTTTAAAAAATAAAAGTCTTTCTTATTAGGAATCCATCTGTTTAATTTTTTTTTTTTAATCCAATAACAAAAAACAGGGAATAAATCCAGGTGTTTTTGTGTGTGTGGTGTTTTCAGCCAACAAAATCACTGGCAGATAAACCCGGGCCGATATTGTTGGTGGATAAACCCGGATAGTATCCGCTGATAATGTTGGCGGATAATGGCAGCCCTCCTTAAAGTTTAAAGCGCATTTTTTTGGGTTATGTTTCAGGAAGATTTTTAAAAAAACCAAAAAACCCGCCTTGAAAAAAAATCACGCTGTGTGTGTATTCATCGATAAAAAGAAAAAAAAAGAATCCTAGGGTCATGGAAAATCTAAATTGCTTGCAAAAAATGACTGCAATACAACAATTAGTTTTCAAGGAAACTACAGGAAAGGAGTTCCTAAATGCACTAAACCCACACAACGTTTATTCTACCAATGAGGACAGACGGTGCACGGTAAAAATTGCGCAAGGAAAATGTGGCACAGGCAAAAATGGCATAGGCAAAACTGACACAAATAGAAAAATAGGAAAAAATGGAATACTTAATAAAATACAAGTTTCTGCATTAAATATTTATTAAATTATTATTAAATTATCAAAAACAAACAATTTTCAATATATGTTTTTCATTAGTGATTGTTAATGTTTTAATAACACATAGTATATTAAGCACACAGGTTTCATTTTAAAAAAATGTGTAAAAAAATCACAGAGACACCATACTCCGACATGTAAAATATTAAAACATTTTAAAGATTTGAATTTACTCCTGATTTTCATACTAAAAGACGTGATATATTTGGAGCCCACTGGTCATATTATTATGATTATTTAAAACTCATTGTTTACATTAAAAGAAAAAAATATATTTAATCTACTTTGAATGTACTTTGAAGACCACTATGAAGTGTATTCATTAGGGCAAACACTCTAATTTTGTAATAATTTTATTAGCAAAGAATGCAGTTTCTTTAACCATCACATATAAAAATACTAATTCATTTCATATTATAATTATTTCAGTTATTATTAGATTATTATTGTAATTATTTGAATCAAAGTAACATTTATGTGCCGTTTTTCCTACTTTTCTATTTGTATCAGTTTTATTCGTTGACAGACAGAAGAAATACACAGGAATTACTTGGCGGGGACAATAATGTAATCTTGCAAAGACCTGCACATACAGAGACAGTCAGAAAAGCTGATAATGCACTGAGTCAAGTTTGTGTTTGGGTCTTTACTTTAGGAGGTTCGCTGTCCTTGGCATTTACACCTAACTTTTTTTTTCTTGTTCTTGTGATAGGGATTCGTTTTTTAAGATTTTGCCCGGGCAGCGGCCTTGTACAGCCTGCTCTTCTCGATTTTCAAGTACCAAGTTATCTTTAATGTGCGCAACGTACTTACGGCCTCCGATTTTTTCGTCCTTATCCCAGAAGACTAGGTGCTCGATCCTAACTACCATAGGATCAGGGACAGGAAAATATGAGAAAAATCCCCAAATTCCAACTTGCCCGCACCGACCGGGATAGACTGGGTCACGCCTGAGTTCTGTCGCGGTTTTAGTGTGGGATGTTAACTATGGAGTTACACAGGACCCCGTGCATTGGTAAGGCTGTAACCAAGTCTTATAACGTCCTAGTTCGGGAACGTCAAAATACTGCACCGATTGTCATAGTCAGCCGGGGAAAAGAGAGACCTAGCTTATCTAGCCAAAACAGGCACTAGCTTAAACACCCTTGACTCAAAATGCCATCGGCCTCACAGAGGGAAGGAGAGAAATAACGCAACTGAAGCGACACTGTGGTCTAGAGGCAAGGTGCTCGCCTCTCATGCCGAAGGCACCGGATTCGATACTCAGTCGGCGAGGGCATATTGGAATTTAGGGGGAATTTCCTGTCCATGAACCTACGGTAGGTGGGATTGAGCACCTAGTCTCCTCGGACAAGGACGAAATACATGTATTAGGAAGGCTCGTGTGCACGTTAACGATACCTTGGCTGTTGGAAATCGAGAAAAACCGGCCGAACAAGGCCGCTGCCCGGGCAAACTTAAAAAAAAAATAAAAAAAATACTACCACAAACACACACACACACACAAACAAGAAAAACACTAAGAGTGAGGTGTACATGTAAGGAGCAACGAACTCCTAAAATAAAGACCCCAAACCTCTGGTTTAAAAGATTAGGGGGGAGGGGGCATACGCCATAGGCTGAGCCCCCCCGGGAAGCCAAAAGATCTCAACACCTAAAGGATTCTTCTCCTCCAACCCAGGTACTATTGGTGCAGATTGGACAAAGTTTATCCACAAATTGGCCAAACATTGCCAGGATAATCCCCCAATTTAAATTTACTCAGATTATTTACGCTGGTAATCTCGTCGCCTAAATCGCTTGCGGCGAAAAATCCTTACAACTTAATAGAGCACCGTTTATTTTAATGATGTATGTGGGCCGGGGGGGGGGGGGCACCTGTCTAGTAGTTACTGTTGTTTGTCCACGAATTTGGCAAAGGTCGAAGGTGAAGATTGAAGATGAAGTGTACTGTAACAAAGTGTAAGCCAAAACACAGTATAACTTTATACTATGTCTTGGCTGTAAGGAAAAGAAGAGAGAAGGGGTCATGAATGAATTCGGGAGTTGGTGAGGCTAAAATTTCAAGATGGCGTGTGATGACGCGTCAGACTCGCGATGGAATACGTCAGCACGACCAAAGCCATACAACAGCTCAAAACAAAGCGCTCAAGGCTAAGGGGTACTTCTCTTAAACTTTGTTATGATGGAATGTTCATTAATATATTAATCATAGAATTGTTACATGTTTGAAGGAGGGGCAGGAATTTTCTCTTCTTGGATGTTGAAGATTTCCCGTAGTATCGATTTTTAAATTTTGTTTTTATTGTTTTTGTTCATATTTACGGCTGGTGTCTTATCGCTAGTTGTGCCGTCCCGTCTTGGGCAGTTCGCGTGAATGGTTATAATACAAATATTGGGCAAGCCAGTCGGCCTGAACACCAAATGTCAATGTTGAATAATATTATGACTTTTGAAGCTTGTGTAGAGATCTTTCTTTTTCAAAGGCTCACTGCTCCAGGCATTTACATTTGTTCCACCTTGAATTTTGAAAATTCACCTGTTCGGTTGTAAAAGTGCATGACTTAAAATCTATTTATAGCTCGCAAACGACGCGCCGGACGCGGTGCCAAAATAGTTGACAAAGAAACCCGAGACACAGTTACAGTAGGTGTAATACACACTGCATAGTCAGGCTTAGCGCACTCACGCAACTTGATGTCGTGTCTTAGTTAAGAAAAAAAGAATAGTTAATGTTCCTCATGGCATTGTAGTGACTTCGAGTGTTGTATGAGTGCGCAAGCTCATCCATTCGTCTAGATTAAAGATGAGATCGGGACTTTGTTGTGTTGCTGTCGCGTCGCATGAGTGCGCCTAAGCTCAAGGAAAGGTATGCAATTTGTGTCTTCTTCTCTGGTCTTTCTCTTGCTCTCTCTTGCTTTAGCTGGTCAGGGTAGGGGGTAGGACTAGGAGTCGAAACATTGTGTTCATGTTTCGAAAGAAAGCAGAACTTTCACAAACAAGATGGAGACGTTTTATCGGTAGGTAGTGGAGTGATATTTATTGAAGCTCACGCACAGTGCATAAGAAGAAAAATTATTAGTACCGAACCGTCAAAGTCCTCTCCCATCCCCCCCCCCGCCCCCCCCCCTCCCCCTTTTTTTGCTTTCTTAGAGAAAAAAAATTGGGCACTGTCTACTGAGATTATTTGAAAAGAAGAATCCGCGACCTGTTTATTTAGGCGGTTTCCACTGTATCCAATAATCGTTCTGTTTAGGCATGTATTGTTTTTTTTTTTTTTTTTAGATAAAGACTATTGTGGATATTGCAAAACGTGCGACCCTTATTTTGCAGTATTGTGAATGTAAGAGAGGCTAAATTGAGGTTTTGTTTAAAAAATAAATAAATAAACAAATAATAGCTGTAAAATCTGTGTGTGGTGAATAAATGGACCGGGGACCCAAAGTTTTAAAGTCACTAGATACATAGAACTTTGACCACCCCAACTCACGACAATTAGTGACCTCTGTCCTTCTAGAAAAATCTAGAACAAAACCTTCATTTCAAACTTACAATATGGCGGCGCTGCACTGTTGGTATGTAGTACACTGATATTTACTGCTCGGATGTTCTTTCTAAAAATGTCATTAACATGGGGTAAATGAATAAAGGGAGGGGGGGGGGCATTGAAAGGGAAAATTGGGAAACAGTACTTCGTCCTTGCAGCCGGTTTGTTATATTTGGTTTAAATATGTAATTTTCATTTCGATGGTTGCTGAGGGCAGCCGCCGTAAACGCCGGCTTTCAAAATGGCGAACATTTTGCTTTACCCCTCGGCCCAGCAAGTCCATCTGTGCAATTTTTGATCTTCTTACACTATAACTTAGTCTATTAAATGGATGTGAGGGGGGGAAAAAAGCGTTTGGTTCAGTGTTCATTGAGTGGTCGTCACGGCATGAATACGTACTTTCATGCTCATACAAATTGCAAACTAGCTGTGATTTGTACTTAGATTTGAGCAATTTATAGTTACCATTGATTTATTTGGAAAGAATAATCTAGGAGTGTTGGCGTCGTAGGGAAGAATTCAGACAAACGTAGTTAAAAAATGAAGCTATTTAGCTACAGTAAAGACAAGACTGACTTAGAGCAAAGCGTGTGGCTGCGGCATTCTTTGTGCCTGTACATGTGCGTTTAAAAAAAATTTTTTTGGTGCTTTCATTCTTTTTGGATCAGTTGTGAATTTCTTTATCGTCTCAGATGATACCATTTGTAAATGGATTTAACGTAGACATGTGGTTGAAGATGCATTATTTAGTTTATTTATTTATTTTTAGTATATTCTGCAGACTTGAGCCGTGTAAAAGTGCATAAACACACAGTACGCTTGAGCGTACATCAGTCTGTGTAAAAATGTACCAACACACGAGTGGGTCGATAGATGTCTCATCACCCCCTACCCAGCCTCGTGGTATGGACATTTCGCAAGACCAGCAGATTCTTTGTTTTCTGCCGTTGGTTGACCGTCTGGGATGGACTTCGCTTTCTTGACCCTGCGCGACCCCGAGAAAGGTGACGGCCAAATCAAACGGACCAATCGCCGCGCGTAAGTAGATTGAAGGCCGTTGGGTACATTGCATACCCGGAAAAAAAGACCACGCCTAGGTGGCGGGAATCACTCCTACTGCGTCCTTGGTAGAGGGGTAGACTATAGTGAATATGGTTCAAAATTCGCCATTTCTTGTCAGTAGTTGATCGCAAGCAGTCGCATGTTCGCAGCAAAAGCATTTCCTAGTTTGTACATTTCAACTGAAGGTCTCAACACGTAAAGTTTGATACACTTTGATAGATAAATTAACAAAATCATACAGACTGAACTGCCGCGACCATCATCATAGTTTCTAAGTTTCTCCTGCTGACAACAAACTTTGTCAAGAAAGTGAGACCGCCACCATCATCTTTGAGACATCGGCAACCATCTGACGGGAAACAACATCCACAGGCAGGACGTCTGTTGCAGGTATGTGTATGAGTTTTTTTATCTTTCCCAACTTTCTGAACCGATTTTTTTTATAATACATTTTTGTTTTAGGTTTTTTGGCTACTTCGCTACGCGTTCTGTACAACTGTGTAGTTTACATTATTCTTCTCCGTGGGTTTGTGCTCCAAATTTGAAGCAAATACATGATTAGAATTCACTTTCGTTGCTTGTTAATTTCGGGAGGACTTCCGAATGCGTTCCATAGCTTTTATAACGATCTTTGTTTCCATGCCGACCCCACTTAACAAAAAGCAGTTTTGCTACTTTTTACATACATTTTTCCTTTGAATTTCAAACGAGGTTTGCTTGCACGCAATGACATTTTCGACAGAAACTGGAACATTTTGTAGCTATTTTTAGGAGAGTGACCATATTCCCATTGGTCGAGATCATCACGTGCCTTTGAAAATTTGTCTTCCGGCCTCCGTCCCATTGGGTGGTTCAAGTTGTTGGCCTAATTAGGGAAAGAACGAGTGATTCAATACATAAATAACGCAAAATTAGTCTTTCTGAATTGAGCCTCTACGTAATCTGCCAGGTTGCTTTATTTATGCCACCGGCAGAGAATGTGTGAAACGGACTTGAATCCAGTCTCTATACTGTATGGTAACTTCAGAAATGACATCGAACAATGATAGGAGTTTCTCGATAAGAAAATCATCCGTCTGACCATCTACGCGGAGGATCGTATTCTTATAACAGAAACTCTTGAAGGGAGATATTAACACATTATTATTCATTAGGACCTACATCTTTCTGTTTCAATGGATAGCCTAATCAGTTGTACACGGCAATGATTGTGGGGGGTGGGGGGAGAAGTTGGTCCTCTAGAATTTCTACCAGAATCGTATTTCTGGAAGTTCAGTCTGTCTGTATTTTTCATATATTTTAAAGCCAATTAAATTAGTCAGTTTCGTTTTTTATATAGACAAAAACATGTAACCAACATGAAAGTTCGGCCTTCATAATAGAAAAAATGCCCAAGTTTACAAAGGAAAATTAGTAAATGAAAAAAATAAATTTATGTAAAACATTTAAACTGGATATTAGGCCCACAGCATTTTTAAACGGTATATTTATATTCATTCAAACTTCTCAATTTGTGCTACTAAAACAATTGACAAAGTACCCAAACAGTGCCAAATCGTAATTTTTTTTTTCATAGTCTTGATTTCCTGATGTTTTTGGTAACAGGGGCCCTATGTGCTATTCGATTGATTGTCACTAAAAGTGCTTCATATCTTGATTTCCCCAAAGTTTCGGTGGCCCGGTCGCCATAATGATCATGTGGTAGGAATATTAGCTTCAAAAAGCACTTTATGGTCAGATTTTCCTAGGTTTTTCTCCCATGACGGCCTCTTGCGGGTTTCTTTCTTTCTGCGTTCACGCTTTTGTGTGTGATTGGTTGGTTGGAATCTTTCTTTGTCGGGAGTCTCGGCCTTTGGAGTCTCAGCCTATGGCTGTTGGCCACGTGGCTTTCGCAAGGTGATTGTGTGTTATGTAACCACCCAACACGTGTTTTGCCTCCAAGCCTCCAGTTTCTTTCTCCTATCCACATTTCAGGGCCTCCCATTCCTTGCCCACCCCATCGTCGTCCTCTCGGGCCGGCTGCCCATTGTCCACTGTCAGACGAAAATTTCCCGCGCTTTTTTAAGGCTGACGTGTCAGACACAAAGAATGTGTCTACTCTCGTCACCATATTATCATATCACTAGCGGCAGATTGTCTAGACCAAAAAAGGCGGGAAATCTTTACCCGTCGGGTAGAAAGAATTTCCATGACGTCAGGAAACGTAATCACCGGTACTCGCGTACGTACACAATTTGAACGGTGTACCACGTGCAATGTCATGACCTAAACAAGCACCGAAGCCTCATGATGTTATATTAGGTCAGTAACCACGTGCAAATCGCTCACTCTGTGAATGAACAATTCGGGCTGGACCCAAGACAAGGTACATACTGTGTCTTGGGTGAGTTTACGATTTTCAAGGGGCCAACAACCGCTGGTAAGAGGCCGAGATAAGGTCTTTGATTCTCGGGGGCACCGGCTGTTGGGCTCCGCAAGATGGGGGCTTTCGCTAAACAATACAATTAATACCATAAAGACATTTAAGGGTCTCTTTCACAAAATATGTCAAAAACAGGTTTCGTGGAATACGTTAACAGGTAAATCAAGGATAAAGAACTGTA
Source organism: Onchidella celtica (assembly GCA_963931925.1). NCBI lineage: Eukaryota > Metazoa > Mollusca > Gastropoda > Systellommatophora > Onchidiidae > Onchidella > Onchidella celtica. The sequence continues at coordinate 43,796,972 of OZ007580.1, forward strand.
TTTAAGTACACTAATTACAAACATGGTTTCTGCCACAGATTAATAAATTAACCAGACTGGAAACACGAGCTTCGGGTTGTGTCGTTTTTTACGGAATTTAATGAGCGGCGACAGTATACCCAACATGGCCGCTGCTCGGAAAATTCCGATTCTAGTTCTATCTGCAGTAGAAAATTCTTTTTATTTGTCAAGATTGGTTGTACGCGTATTAATAATGCATTAACTTGCCTATCCTTCATTTTATTGTCTACATCTGCCTTTTTTATATTGTTATAGATAATGACCGTATGGACTTTTAGCGACCGTTGCATTGTAGCTATGCTGAAGCGTCGGTCGCAACCGTAAACCTAAAATGGCGGACCTTTCGCTGTTTTTTGACATCACACAATGGGATCATCCAATCTGGGTATTTTATTAGTCTGTGGTTCCTGCGCAGCTCTGGAATTGTAAGACAGCCCTGGAAAAGCCCAGATTTTCCCGTGTCTGAACAAAAAAATTAACTTTCATATTTAAACATTTTTATTTGTACATTAAACTAGCCCCGGGTTTTAAGATTTCATTACTGCAAAAGCCACAGGAAAACATATAAGAACCCTGGAAAAAAGGATGAGAGCAGTCTCAAATCTCTAACATTTCCCGTCTAGTCCAGGCCCATAAGCCGACGTACATGTGTCTGCCTTGAAAGGTCTTGTTCGTGGGAAAACTTTACAAGTGTCACACATAGATGGAAATGCTTGAGGGCTGGCTCTTCGGTTTTATCTTTGACCACAGCATGTTTAATGTATCATGTTTGGTCCTTCCTGTATTGTCCACCATAAATAAGCAAAGATCTTTGTTCCTTGAGGAGCATACACAGGCCACTGGCCTAGAAATAACACGCAGAGGATATATGTTATGCACAGTTGTTATAACCATGTGTCTATTAGCCTGGGGGTACACATTGACACGTTTTTTGGTGGAGGTGTGGGGATCTTTGTTCAAAGAGACTGGTTGTGAAGCTAACCAAAAAGTGACGCCGATTCTGACCTTTGACGCTGACAGTATCCCCGGTTTGCAAACTTGCCAATTACAGAACGAAGCAGCAAATGCGGGTCATATCACCTAAGAATAGCAGGCACGATAGTCGGAAATGATGTACATTGTAGTTTATTGCTATTGCCCAGTGAGCTTGCAAGATTGATACTACAGGTCCCTAAAAGTCCTTAAAGTCCTTAATTTTCATAAAAGAAAAAATAAGTACCCAAGAAGTCCTTAAATTCTGAACATGATGTCAAAGTCCTTTAAAATTTATTTTTCAGTTGAAACATTTGAGATTCAAATCTTCCAGTTGCACATTGGATAATTGGTACATGTACTTTGAAATAACTGAACTTTTCAGAGTGAATTTACAATGTTTGAATTCTGGATACAGAAACATCCGGTTTCGATGAATGCTGCACACCACTTGTATAGTTTTCATATTTCTTGGTCACGGGCGCACAGGTCCTTAATTTGTTTACTGCGAGTCCTTAGGAAGTCATTAAAAAGTCCTTAAAATTAGCTTTCAAGACTTTGTATGAACTCTGACTACAACCGCCGTGATTCCCTTGAACACTATGGTACGTGTCTTAGGTGAGAAGAAACAGTAAAACCTCCCCCCCCCCCCCCCCTCCTCGACTTACTTATGGTGGGAAAGCCAAGGACATTTGAAATTTAAGCTCACTTTCTGCCATCCATTGTTGTATTTGTATGAGTTTATTATTTACAATCTATGCATTTTTTTAAATTTAATAATTCTTTATTCCGGTTGTCTACGTTTTGAGGAAAAAAAACAACTGAACAACATACCATATGGGTACGCACACGAAATGGACCGCCCACCTTTTCTTTCGCTCTCTACGCGTAAGCCCCACACTTGACACCCCTACGTCAATCGCCGGCGTGGTTAGGCCCATGATGTCGGATGGGATGTTCAGCGGTTGGCAGGCGGGTGGGTCTTGAGATGGTTCAAGAACTGGAAGGTGGCCGTCTAATAAGGGCCATGTGGTCGAAAAGTATTGATCGATAAAGTCATGCCTTCAGTTTGTCTCCGCCATTCACGAAAATTGATGATGAGGTAGCGATTCGCATTTAATGGAAATTTACCCCTGGGCCGGCGGCGTCAAGGTAGTTTTTAAAAAATGTCATCGAGTGTTAAATAAATTAAATTAATAATTATTATCACCGAAATTTTCAGATGACACTAAAAACAATCTTTTCTGCAGTTTTATTAATCAGACCCTGCCTATCCCCTTCGGTCTTAAAATAAACTGGTGCCTTTTGTAGTTTTCGGTTCGTAGAACAGGCGCTTTACTGGTAATAACAAACAGGCAACAACAAAAAATGGTGTGTCTTCTAAAGTTGAGCTGATTTCTGATTTAAATAAAATTTGAGAGTACATTGGCTGTTTGCTGAGTTGAGCTCCTAGTAGGGCGCTAGTTGTGGGCTGGAGCGATGAGGTTTTTAGTTTTGTGTGTTTGACCACGAAGGCACCTCAACGTCTTTTTTTGTTGTTGTTGTTGTTGTTGTTGTTGTTGTTGTTGTTGTTGTTGTTGTTGTGGTTTTCAGTTCGTCTTGTCGACAGCACCAATAATAATGTATGTATCTGTCCTCTGATGATTTTTTGTTCCATGCAAGTCCGGCTGACAAGAAAGTTTGACAAGTTTTTTTGGGATCCCCACTGTTTTCATATTTCTTCAACTGTGCCTCATTTTACAAGACTATCCTGTTTAGGGTATTAGGATAGACGTCAGTTGTGTTTTTCTTTTACGTAAAAGAAATTCCTGCCTGGTTTTGGGAGAAAGGGCAGCTGACAACGTGCAAGGCGGTGGTGATTTTATGGGCCTTTTGTTTGATTTAGTATTATACACTGTATTTCATGTGATCTGTGATGTATATTACGGTTCTGTCTGCTTGTGTTATTGTTTCTGGGAAGTCAAAACTTAGTCTCAGTTTGCCTGTACAAGGCACAGGTTTGAGTGCTCCGTAATGAAGTACTCGTTCAGTTGATTGTCTGTTATATCAACTAGAGACCGAACTCATAGTCCGTCAGACAGCCCAAGCTCTGAAGGTTACAAAGAACTATTGACTGCGATCTTTGAGGAGTATGGGCTGTGATATGTCATTTTTACTTCATATCACAAACCATATTGCCCACAGAAGACTGTCACTGAATCCAAAGCTGTGATTTCCTCGGGTCACAAAGGCTATTTTTCAAAGACGCAAAGAGATATTGACTGTGATATTCGAGGGGTATGGACTGTGATATGTCATTTTTACTTCATATCACAAACCATATTGCTCCGAGAAGACGTGTCACTGAATCCGGTGCTGTGACTTCCTCAGGTCACAAAGGCTATTTCTCAAAGACGCAAAGGGACATTGACTGTGATATTTGAGGAGTATCCATTTGCTCCGAGAAAACTCATTGAATCCGATGCTGGACATCACTTCCTTGGACGACAGAATTTTCTTTAAGGTATCATGAGATATTGACTGTAAGCTTTGAGGAGTGTGGAATTGCGATGTCACATATACGTCACACCACAGACCACTCTGCTCTAAGAAGACTGTCATTAAACCCAACACAAGTAACTCCCTCGAATATTCGTGAATTTTCATAGTAAGAAACATCCATTCTGTGACCGACAGGAACTGAACCGCTACTGCGATATGTGAGATGTGCGGTCGGTGCTGTGTTACGTTTATTTCATTTGACAAACCGTACTAATCTAAGAAAGTTGGCTCCCGAGACTCTGGTTGCCTTCCGAGACTCCAGTTCTCCGTGTGACTATCCCTATTCTTAAACTCGAGGCACAAACTACGACGTCTTTGTGGTGTTTAGGCTGAGATATTTTGCAGAAGTTCATATCTACCAGTCTATCCTTCCCAAAGAAAAAATTTAACGCGAATACCAGGAACATTGTGCAATAGTGACATTTCAAGAACGTTCGGCGCTGGAAAGAAAGAACGAAAGAAACAACTGAGCCACGGCTTGATTTTTGAGATATAATACAGTCTGTGATGTGGTACATTTATTTCATATCACAAATCAGACTGATTTAAGAAAGCTGTCACTGTTTTTTGCGCGATATTTAGCATTAATTTGGCCTCTCCAAAACCCCGACTGGCAATATCCGAACTGAAAAAGCACCATGAATTTGGGGCGTGTTGACTGTGATTATGTTAATCTGTTATATTTAGTTCATATCACAGCCTATATTCCTCAAAGGGAAAGATGTCACTCAATTTACTATCGGCTAGGGCTGAAATCTGTACGTATGCCAATTCTTCCACCCGAAAATGCACAACGTGATCAGAAGTGTTATCTTGTCTGAGGTCAGTAACCCAACACCGCCAGAGGTACGTACAATTTCGTGAACATTCAGGCTTTGGAAAATTCAGCCTGATGGTGGGACATACAAGTTCATGAACATCCAGGCTTGGGAAAATTCTACGCTTGGCAGTGGTACATACAAGTTTCTTGAACATTCAGGCTTTGGAAAATTCTACCCCCGGCAGTGGTACATATGAGTTTCATGAACATTCAGGCTTTGGAAAATTCTTGGCCTGGCAGTGGTACATACAAGTTTCTTGAACATTCAGGCTTTGGAAAATTCTACCTCTGGCAGTGGTACATAAGAGTTTCATGAACATTCAGGCTTTGGAAAATTCTACGCCCGGCAGTGGTACATTATTACAAGTTTCTTGAACATTCAGGCTTTGGTAAATTCAACGCCTGAGAGTCTTTGTTTTACACATAAGATACATCCTGGCCACGGCTATCGTCTTTGAGGTGCATAGATTGTGATATGTTGTCAAAAGTTCAGATCACTTTCGGTGCTCCTCAAAGAAGACAGTCACTGAAATCCACACAATTTAACATCGATCACGGGTGGTTGTTTGAAATCCTCATTTGGCGTGCCTTGGCTTATTTCACCCTGTGTGTAGTTTTAAATTTCGAGTTCAAATTAATTTTTGTTTTTTTCGTTAAAATCTGTGTTATGGCACTGACCTGACGAGTTGTTAAAATCAATGGCAAATAACAGACAGAACCAGATTTTCAAGGGTCGTCTTTGATGTGCATGGCACGTGATGTGTTGTAAAAATTTCAGATCACGTTCCTATGCTCATCAATGAAGGCTTTTGCAGAATTCCGTACTATTAAGAATGTTATTACAAGTACGTACGTCCCTCAAGTGTTAGCGGTGGGATATGTTTTTCATAGCCTTTTGTGACTTCAGAGCTAGAGAGCTCTTCCCGAAATATTCCTAACAGCAGCTTTCTTTAATTAATATTCTCTCAGATTTTCTTTTTATTTTTCTCCCGTTTTCTTAATTGAAAGTAAAGGATAGGGGACAGGGTTAAGGGTTCGATGAGATTAAGGATGGGTAGGTATACACACGCGCCCCCAGCACAAAATGCGTGGGGTGTGCACGTAGCCTACTATTAATCATTGATGGTGTAGTTCCTAATTCCTGCCTGACAAAACTGGAATTTCACATTACTGCGTATATTCCTCAACAAAAGAAACCCGCCTCTTAATTCCATACAAAATGTGCATCATGGTACGACCTCGAGCACCATTGGGTTCTCATTGTTGAAGTTCAGTGTTTTAAGGTCATAGTCCAACTAATTGGCCGACCACAAATCGGCTGATTTGCACCTGGTCTAAGATTTCATATGAACTGTTATGTAATGACCAATAATTGTGTGAACTCATGTCTTACTGGTGAGATTTGTTGTCCTACATTTGTTTTACAATAGGTATGTTGGAAGGTATGCAGGTTTTACATTCGTGTTTTGGAAGGTATTTAGGTTTTACAATAGGTGTTTTGGAAACGGCGCAGAAACAGATCTCCAGCTTTGATCGGTGGCTTACACTCCTTCAAGACAAAGGGTGGATAATAAGTCTCTGATGCAGTTGGCATTTCCAAATTCACTAAAAGCTCTGAATTGTACACAAGAGATCTCCACACACACAACAGTTTCGACATTTTGAGATGACACAGTTGAGCTTGTGGCAGTGATAAGTGTGTATGTCACAGTTTTACTGATGAGACTTGTGATTTGCTGAGATCGACACGGGCACGAAACATAAAAACAGAATAGTACCACCAAGTACCAACGAAAGAAAAACCCAGAAAGTAAAGCAAAGAGCCACCACGACTGCAAGCGATTTCGGATAATGACATGTTCCCGCAGTTTACTTCTTTTATTTTGACATTGTGGTGCCATTTTGTAATCATAAAAACTGCACCATGAACACCGTGGAAAAAAAGCTTGAATGTACATATGAAAGTTGGCTATGAATCCTGGCAGAGATACACACGAATCAGCACTCGACGGCTTCAGGTACAGATAGACACATCTGACCACCCATTTAACTGTGATGTTATCAATTGATCATATCACGGTTACATAGGGTGACGAGATGTTTTGTCTTTCTGCATTTTGATTTTTGCTGGCTATCCCTCCCGCCCCCCTCACACCCACACACACAATATTTGCATCGGTCGCCACAAGTCTAGGCAGAAGAAATAATTATAATTGTGTTATCACGGATTTACAATTAATCGGCAAAGGGACTTCATACCAATTTGGTGCTTGTCTCCATTTCTCCTCACATTTTTTTTTTTCTGGAGTTTGTAAAACATTTGATTTGTGTACAAGAAATCTTCATGCACGCTGCAGTCTGTTTGTTTTGAGATGACACAGAATATCTCAGCGTCCAGATGGTTGTTGATATGTTTCTAAACTGTTCATATAACAACCCTTTGGAACAAGAGATGTTTTGCATGATGTATACCAACAAGATCATCATCACGTCTGTTCCTACTATAACCATAGTGTTCTAGTGAATTCCTCTCCTAGTCAGTAAGGTTTGTGACTGAGATGTCGGCACAGAGGTGCGATTTGCTCAGATCGACAAAGAAAGAAGGAAACGACACCAAACATCAACGAAAGAAAAAAACCCGAAACACAAGGTAAACAACCATACTGGGCTCTGAGTGATTCGCATAATGACGTATCATCGCAATTTCGATATGTCATTACTTACTCTGAGTGATTTGGACGATGACATACCATGGCAGTTTACTTATTTTGCTTTGAAATTGTGATGATGTTTTGTAATCACAAAAACTGAAAACTGAACCATGAAAAAGTTTGAACTTAAACATGAAAGTTGGCAATGAACCCAGGCAGGGATGCACATGAAGGAACATCTAACGATGTCTTCACACAGAGATGGAAATATCTAACCATTCATGCAACTGTGATGTGTTGTCAATGATCACATCACAGCTACATAGGATAACGGGATGTTTTGCGTGTCGGCACCACGCTTGTTGGTTTATTTTCCTTGGTCGCTATTTCCTCCATTCGCATTCTTCTCGTGCTGGTCCTCAAATCTCCGGTCTTATTTTGTTTTTTCTTCTGGATTTGATAAACCTTTGATTTGTGTCCAAGACATCTCCACACACACTGCAGCTGCGATATTTTGAGATGACACAGAATATCTAAGCATCCAAATGGTTGTTGATATGTCTTTAAGCTGTTCATGGAACAACCCGTTGGAGCAAGAGATGTTTTGTATAATGCCTGCCAGCAAAATCAGACGTGGGTTCATCGTGTGACCGTGGTTTGGAAGTGGCCGATTCCTGAGATGTTCCAGCTTTGATCAGTGACTTCCACTCCTTGCCAGTCGGGCTTGTGGCACTGAGCAAGCTATCACAGCCTTACTACAACAATAAAAAAAATTACAAGCACCACCAAATACCAACAAAAGAGAAAACCAGAACGTGGCGTAAAGCACAGAGCCATAATGACTGCGGGCGGTTTCGGATAATGACATGTTCCCGCAATTTACTTATTTTACTTTGACATTGTGGTGGCATTTTGTAATCATAAAAACTGAAAAAACTGAACCATGAAAACTATTGAAAAAAAAAAACAAAAAAGCTTGAATGTACACATGAAAGTTGGCTATGAACCATGGTAGGGACACACAGGAATAAACATCTAACGATGTATTTACACAGAGATAGAAATATCTAACCATCCATGTAACTGATGTGTTGTCAATAACCATATCACAGGTACATAGGATGACGGGATGTTTAGCGGATCGGCACCTTTGTCTTTTTGGACGTTTTTTTTTTTTTTTTGACGTTATTTCATCCCATTCGCATCTTCTCGTGCCGGCCTCCAAATTTCCTGTCTTCCGGTGTTGTTGTTTTTTTTTTTCATGGATTCGGTAGAGGTTTTTGATTTGTCTCAAAGAGATCTTCACACACACTGCAGCTGCGATATTTTGAGATGACACAAAATATCTAAGCGTCGAAATGGTTGTTGATGTGTCTTCGATCAGTGAATTCCACTCCTTGTGAGTCGGGTGACTGTGAGAAGACTGTCTATCCAAGCCTGACAGATGGCAGGTGTGATTTGTTCAAATCGACGCACGCTTATCGTAATCGTTCAAATAGTCATACGCGACATTTGGGACGTTTAAAGGTGAAGGCCAGTATCTAAGCATCTTAATGGCCGCTTATTGTTTTGAGACAGTCCATATCACAACCTTTTCTACAAGTGGATGTTTTGTACATATAGATCAGTGAATTCCACTTCTTGTCGTTTGCGTTGTGGCAGTGAACAGTCTATCACAGCGTGGCTGATGAGAGGTGCCGTTTGCTTAATTCGACATAAAAAGTGTTCCTTTGTCCTCGCCGGTCGATTTTTAATGAAAGTACGATGATCTAAATTTGTAAATATCTCAATGCTAACAAAAATCAGAACATCGAAGCGTCCAAATGGTTGTTGGTAAATTTACCGAACAATTCATATCACAGCCCTTCGGATAAAGAGATGTTTTGTAAATGCATCGTTAAAAAAAAAAAAGATCTTGAACAAGATGGGTTTTAACGTAAGCGGGTACGGTACAGACGGTGTTTCTGGATTTTGTAAAAGTTTTTTTTTTTTTTACTTGTTTACTGGAGATTGGAAGGGGAGGGGGGCTGGGGGATTCAGTCCACAAACAGGCGTTTATAAGGTCGTACCGGGGATTGTAGCAGCAGTTTGTTTTGATTTTCACTGATTTGTCAGCCGAATTGAGATTGCAGTACTGGAAATCACATATATGCTATTCCTTTGTATTTTGCGTTGCACGTAATGTTGGGATTGCGAGACTCTCATGTTCAGGAAGTTTAAATGTCTATGTCTGGACCGTTCAGGATAAGTTTTCATCATAAATGTATGTCATTGTCATGACCAGTTCTTTGCACTAATTTCATATTGGTGAAGAGATTTGTTGATGTAGACAGTTACACTTGAATGACGATGTTCTGGAGAAGACAGAGACCTGATTATGTTGCAGCTTTGATCAGTGAATTCCACTCCTTGTCAGTATGGGTGTGACAGTGATGAATTTGTATGGCACAGTCTTACTGATGAGAGGTGTGACGTACTCAAACTGACATAGACTGGTCACAATCCCGCTTATTCATATTGGGTGTGGAAGTTTTGACCTCTACTGGATCTCAAGCAGTGAACATTGACCATTGTATCTGTTCACATTACAGTTACTGTCTATTCACAAGACAGTCCAAAGGAAAAAATAGTTGTGGACACCAAAGCTTTCAAGGAGCTGTACACAAACACGCATTAATGCCTATAGAGACGATATTTTCATCCAGAGATAAGTATCTGACCATCCATGTAATTGTGATGTGCTATCAATTGATCATATCACAATTACATAGGGTGACGGGATATATCATATTTTGCATGTCAGTACTTTGTTTTAATTAATTAATTTTTTTATTTTTTTTTCATCTTCCCCAACCATTGATTCGAACGCTATAACTCTAAGCGAAAGAAAATATCAAATATTTCCATCTAAGCTTATAATTATATCACATTTCTTTCTGCTCTGGCCTCTTTTTCCCTCTCGTCTATGGGATCTTCACATACGATGCAGCGTGGGTGTTTTGAGATGAGACAGAATCTCTCAGTGTCCAAATGATTTTTGATATCTTTTTAAACTGTTCATATCACGACCCTTTGGACCAAGAGATGTTTTGTATTAACAATGAACGGTGTATCTCGAACAAGTTGGGTGTTCTAATCATGAAGCAGGCCCAACATAGGCAGCGATTCTGACTTTTGTACTGTGTACAGGGGCCACGGAATGAGGGAATCCGGCACTCAATCAGCTGTTTATTCAGCAACATTTTGTACTGAAGATTGTAATGGCATTTTCTTCTCAGTGGCCTGCTAATCTTTATGTTAGAATTGCGTGACTCTAATGCCCAGGATAAAATATTCAAATTGTTGTCAGATCTTTGAGGATTAATTGAAGACCGTTTTTCTAAAACTGGGTTAGTCAAATTTTGCATGAATTATGGCACCTTTCAGATAGTCATTCAAAATTTCACTAAGACGCGGTGAAATCAATGAACTTTGCCATGTCCCGTCTTTATCCAAAGTTTTAGATGGACACTTAAGTTTCATTTGAACACTTACACATCCAAGAAGAAATCTGTGAAATGGTCAATTCTGTGGACACTTCGTCACTTTATTCTGTCTCCACTTTAACTTGAGGGAAGACCATAATGTGAAACGACAAACAATATTCTATCATTCCTCCAAAAACCGTGAGGGTATGCTGTGTCATCTATAGAACTAGATTAGAGAGTGGTAAAAATCTTTCATCTTTATTCTAATAACATTGTCAAGTTTAAACACAACTTTTACAAGCTGTCTTCTCAAAACGGCCTGACGTGGAGGTGGGATAAAACAACACTGGCACCACGGTTTGTGTGTGAACGTCTGTAGAAATGGGCGAGGCTCGAGATATTACAGTTCTGATCAGTGATTTCCACTTCTTGTCAGTTGGGTTGTGGCAGCGATCAGTTATTATGTCACAGCGTTACTGGCGAGAGGTGTGAATCGCTCAAATCAAACTCAGGTACGTCACAACTGCTTGTACAAATGCTAATTTTAAGAATGAAAGATATGTTTGCTTAGGGATCCCACGAAAGAAGTAAGAATCTGATCGGTTGTATACCTCTTCATACGACCATTTATTTCTGTAGTTATGATGTAGTTATGAACTGGCACAGAATATCTCAGCGTCCAAATGGCTGTTGTGTTTTTAAACTGATCATATCACAACCCTTTGGACAAAGAGATGTTTTGTTTTTACATTGTCTTTCCATGATAACAAAACTTGAATCACACAGAGTAAACGAAATAAATTCACTTAGGTCATCAAAGCTTTCAAGGAGCTGCACGCGTTTTCACAAAAGCACGCACACGAACCAAGTACATTAGGCAATGCTTTCGTATGGATACAGAAATATCTGACCATCCATGTAACTGTGATGTGTTATCAATTCATCATATCACAGGTACATAGGGTGACGAGATAGTTTGTATGTCGGCAGTTTGTTTCAAATGTTATTTACATTTATAATTGGTCAAGGGGACTTCACATTTCTTTTTGTTCTAGCCTATTTCTCCTTCTCGTCCAAGACATCTTCACACACACCGCAGTTTGGATATTTTGGGATGAGATAGAATTTCTCGGCGCCCAAATGGTTGTTTTAAAATTGTTCATATCACACCCCTTTAGAGTGAGAAATGATTTGTAGTAACAGCGAACAGTATCCCTCACCCCCTGAGTTCATGTATTTAAACTGGCTTTCACATGGAAATAGAAATATCTTACCATCTATGTGTCTATGATGTGTTAACAGTAGAACAGAGCCGCGTAAGGGGAAAAACCCAATCTATTTTTAGATCCACCGGAAATAGGTACACGAGACAGACGTGGGGCGTCAGAAGACTGTTACTTGTTGCGGAAGCTGCGTAGAAAAGTAAATAAAAAGCGTAAAAGATGTGCCTGGGGAACCTGCAATAGCGATAACAAATATGCAGGTCAGCCACACATGGATGACGTGATATTTATTCCCATCCCCAAGCCCAAAACAAACCCTGAGCGATGGAAGGACTGGATTACCTTGCGCAACAGGCCTCACGGGCAGCTCAACTTCAATAACATAAGGTCGCACCACTTCGTATGTTCCATGGTTAATAAAATTATTTTTTTTAAAAGTAATGCTGGAACCCACTACAAATAAACCCACAGTAGCCACTTGTTCGTCCTACACCTGCAATCACAAAAATATTACGAACCAAAAGGAATGCATGCTTAGGAAGAATAACATAGTTTAGTCTAAGAAACTGTATGTTGGGTCCTTTTCTTACAGTGAAGAAACACCAAAATTCAACGCCCATAAAGAAAGAGCATAAAATGGTGAACCATTAGTTTTTGTTTAAATGAATATCGTGTCTTAGATCTTGATCTTTAGGCATAGATCTAGATGAAATTGATGGTGTCTACTAACACGTGTCACGGAAAAGTTCCGAATGCTTTCACACTCCCAGTGGCTAGAACGCTAGATCTAGATTCTAGACGTTATACACACATATATACACATAGATATGGAATTGAAAAGCACATGGGTCTATATCTGGACCTAGATCTAGTTTGTTCACCTAATTTCCTCATAAAAGCCCAATAGTCTGGTCTGTGTAAAGGAAAGTATTTGGGCGAGATGAAGGGGCCTGGACAAATGAAGGGCTGCCGCTAGGATTGGGGCAAGAAACTGGAGAACGCATTCAGAACTTTAGTTTGAGGAGTTTGACTTTCATAGTTGAAAAAGATCATTTAGTGTTCTTGTTTTGTATTTGGATTGTTTCAAACTCTAATTCAGTTTTCTAGTTTCAGTGCCACAGAAAAGTAGTCATAAGTCGAATCAATTTCGCAAAATAAGAACAGAGCAATGCAGAGAAGGCTAGTTAAGAATGGTTTGTTTACTGTAAAGTGTACCTACGTCCGGTCGAGTGGTGTTATTTCTATTTTTTAGATTGGGGCAGTCCAACTTCTGTGGATTAGTTCTATTGATCATATGACAATTACACAGGGTGAGGCGATATTTTTCGTGTCAGAGCCACCGCTTTGCAGCTTAGATCTCAATCTCTCTCTCTCTCCCAAACAAATGAATCAAACACCTCGAGTGGATTCTGCGCAGATGAAATGTAGACACTGATTCACATTTAACAATTAGCTAAAGGGACTTCACATTCTCCTTGTTCTGATGTCTTTCTCCCTATCTTTTATTTACATTTTCTATCTTTGGTAGAACGTTCGATTTGTGTACAAAAGATCTTCACACTTCGGCACATGGCATGTTTATAAGACGACGCAGAATATCTCGGTGTCCAAATGGCTGTTGATGTGTTTTTGAATTGTTCATATCACGTCCATTTGGGCCAAGAGATGTTTGGTATTAACACCGTTCAAATAGGGAATCTAGATCAAGATTGACTTATTTTCGTAAGCAGGACTGACACAGTCGGCATTTCTGAATTTAGTATTTTTACATGATAATAATAACCAGTTCTGTGGACATGTCTGATGTCATGCTGGTGATGATATTTGTTGTTGTACATTTCTGTGACGATATTCTGGAATGACAAAAACATGAGATTTTCCAGCTTTGACCATTGAATTCCACTCCTTGTTAGACGGGCTGTGGCAGTGATCAGTTTGTATGTCACATCTTGATTTGCTCAAATCGAGGCTGGTCCTTCACAATATAGGCACACACTGCAGCTGCAGGATTACCAACTGCCACTTATTTGACAGTAACTATCCCGCATTTAGTCAAAAATTGGCAAAAATTTGTGTAGCAAATCCTCGCGTAAGAAATAATACCCAAACATTACAATGAAACGCAAACTGAAAGGAAAAACAGAAAGTAACCAATATATCGGCAATAGCCTTCTTCAAGAAAGAAAAGAAACAACAGAAAATTGGAAAGAACAAATAAAACAATCAAACAATAGAGTATGAAATACGTGGAATCTAAATACAGAAGAATTGAATGAATGCATCAACTTGGCAGCGAGTTCTTGTCTGTATTGCAGCAAAGAAGAGCCTCGCACATACAATTTATTATTTACATACACGAGGCTTTGCTACAAACTTTTTTTTTCCTTTTTGCTATTTTTTTTACTTTGCTGTAAGGATTGCTGTCATCATCATTGCCTTTCTCACCCTGGATCAGGGTATAGGCCACCAACAAACACTTTCCATCCCTCTCTATCATGGGCCAGCCTCTTTACATTATTCCAAGTCTTTCCGCTTCGTTGCACATCATTTTCTCTGGCTCTTCTCCACGTTCCGCGCGGCCTTCCTCTTGATCTCTTGCCCTGGGGATTCCAATCCAATACCTTCTTCGTGATGCTGTTTCCTGGCCTCCTGAGAGTGTGGCCGATCCATCTCCATCGCCTCCTACCAATTTCCTCTCTGACTGGGCTCTGTCTTGTTCTTTTCCATACAATTTCATTGCTGACCTTGTCTGTCCATCTGATCTTAAGTAGCTTCCTCAAACATCTGTTGATGAAAACTTTGATTCTCTTTATGCAGGCCTAAGACGCATTCCAAGTCTCACACCCATACAACAGGACTGACTTCACGTTCGAGTTGAATATCCTCAGCTTTGTTTTTAGAGATATATCCTTGGTTCTCCAAATCTTGCTCAAGGACGTGAAAGCTGCCTGTGCCTTTCCAATTCGTGCTTTGACTTCTGCCTCTGTTCCTCCCTTATTGTCAATGATACTACCAAGATAGCAGAAGGACTCTACATCTTCCAGTGGTTGATCTCCTACTCTGACTTGTGCGCTTGGGGGTGCAACAATTTTTAGGACCTTCGACTTTGCAGGATGTATCCTCAATCCAATAGATTCTGAAATTTTGTTTAGAGCTGTAGTCTTTGCTTGCATCTGGTCGTGTGTGTGTGACAATAGTGCCAAGTCATCTGCAAAATCTAGATCGTCCAGCTGTGTCCATGGGGTCCATTGTATGCCATTTCTTCCTCCACTGGTGGTTTCTTTCATAAGCCAATCAATCACCAGGACAAACAGAAATGGGGACAGCAAACAACCCTGCCTAACACCAGTCTTGATATCAAAGCTGTCAGTAAGCTCGCCATCGTGTACGACTCTGCAACTTGTCCCCTCGTACATGCTCTTGATAAGGTTCACCATCTTCTCTGGGATTCCATAATGTCTCAATATTCTCCACAGTGTTTCTCTATCGATGCTATCAAAGGCCTTCTCGTAGTCAAGGAAGTTCACTATCAGTTGGGAGTTCCACTCTAGCGACTGCTCTACTATGATTCTCAGCGTGGCGATCTGGTCGGTGGTTGATCGATTACTCCTGAAACCAGCTTGCTCCTCACGAAGTTTTGGGTCGGTTGCATTCTGTATTCGCTTGAGAATAATCCGATTGAAAACCTTTCCTGGGATGGAGAGAAGTGTGATTCCTCTGTAGTTACTACAATTGCTGAGGTCCCCTTTTTTTGGAAGCTTCACGAGGTGTCCTTCCTTCCAGTCCTTTGGAAACTTGCCTCCGATCCAAATCCTCGATAATAGTGAGTGCAGACCCTCTGCAGCCCCAGCAGCATCTGCCTTCAGCGCCTCTGGTGGGATCTGATCTGGTCCAGCTGCCTTGCCTCGATTTAACTGCTTTATGGCATCATTAATCTCTGCTTTAGTCGGAGGGTCGCAACTGATCGGTAAATCATTTCTTGCGGGTAGAATGTCGGGTGGGTTGCTTGGTGGAGGTCTGTTCAAGAGGCTGTTAAAATGTTCTATCCATCTTTTTGCCTGAGCTTCCTTTCCAAAAATAGCCTTCCTGTTGTAATCCTTGACAGGAACTTCAGGTTTTCCATATTTTCCAGCAAGAGTCTTTGTAGTCTGGTAGAGGATCCTCATGTGTCCTCCTGTTGCTGCCTTCTCTGCTTTCTCTGCTAACATTCCTATGAACTCCTCTTTGTCTTTTTTAATTGATTTTTTGACCTCTTTAGCTGATGCTCGGTACTCTTCCTGGTTACCAACTCTTGAGCTTCTTGTACGACTTGCAAGGATTGCTGTGACCCCACAATTTTTCTGTGGTTTTTATAATATTTCGCTAATTTCCTGTGTTTAATTGTGTTCGAAGGATACTGCGATTAATTTTTAATGAGAAGATAACAGGCAGTA
The DNA here is from genome assembly GCA_963931925.1 of Onchidella celtica. NCBI lineage: Eukaryota > Metazoa > Mollusca > Gastropoda > Systellommatophora > Onchidiidae > Onchidella > Onchidella celtica. The sequence goes on from OZ007580.1 coordinate 43,813,100, forward strand.
CAGTAAAGCGTAAGACGATGGAAACAGTATACATGCTATAATAACTACAAGACAAGAGTGCAGTATATGGCCTGTGAATTGTATTATTGTGTTTCTTGTTTGTATTTCTTCCCGTAGAAATCACAACTAACTAATAACTTCAGTTTGCATCTATGATCAATATAACACAGATATATATATATATATATCCGCTCAGAGCGTCTGCTGGAGGGAAGGCGGAACGAGGCTATCTAGTGCAGACGCCAATTGGTACCCGCTGAAGTCATGAATTTTTTTTATTGTGCTTAATGGCAGAACTTGATTCACACAAAACAAAACCAAATAGATTTCACCAAGGACACCAAAGCTCTTTTGAGGAGTCGTGTATGCAAACACACACACACATACACACACACACACACACACACTCATCTTTTCATTTACACATTTAACCATGTTTTCGCTTGGAGATTGAAATACCCTTCATTCATTTAACTGTGATGTGTTGTCAATTGATCACATCATAGTTACATGGGTGATGGGGGTGTTTTGTTTTCGGTGCATCATTTTTGCACCAAATTCGACACCCGCTGCCCCAAACAAAGCATTAAATACCACGAGTCCATGCAGAAGAAATATGAAACCATAGATTTACACTAACCAAGGGGATTTCACCTTTTTTTGTTGTTGTTGAAATTGAGCTGTTTGTTTTTTTAATAAATCTGGCTTTAGTGAAAGTTTAAGGTTTGACTTGTACACGAGAGATCTTCATACAGACTGCAGTTGGGATCTTTTGAGATGACGCAGAATATCTCAGCGTCCAAAATGTTGTCGATATGTTTTTGAACTGTTCATATCAACAGCCTTTTGGACGTAGAGATGTTTTGTGTTAAAATGATTTTCAAATAGTGTATCTCGGGGAGGTTTTTTATTGTAAGCCGATCAAGCGCAGTTAACGCTGGCGTTTCTAGATTTACGAAATACTTTGATTTATGTGCACGAGATTGGGGAATTGTTGAATTTGGGTCACAATAGTTCCAGTAATCGCTTCCGCTGACTTGTTACCTCGATTGAGACTATCTGCACTTGGAAACTGCATTTCCGATTTTTTATATGTATATTTTTTTTTTGAGGAGCGAGATTTGGTTGCTTCTGTATCACATTATGATTGTGTAGCCCTAATGCTTAGAATGTTCATGTTGGTGTCAGATCTTTGACATAAAGTTTTCATAGGAAAAGCTTGCAGTAACCAGTTCTGAACTTCTGTGGACCCATGTCTTACTGTGCTATTCTGGAATTCTGTTTGGTCACTTTACCTTCGGCCTGTGTCTTCTTCGACAGATGGCATGTGATCTGTATCATCTGTTCATATCACAGCTCTCTGCCGAAAGAGAAACGGCTAGAATCCATCGCTTGTAGTCCCTGATTATAGATCTTTATTGTGAACGCGACTGGAACTGGCCGGGGGAGATGATCTCTGGGTTTTTCAAAAATGTTTGTTGTCGTAAATTTGATTGAATAACTTTTATAAAATAAAGGCGTGGGCTTTGTTTTATACATCACATTGCACTGGCATGGTAGCTCAACGAATGAGCAGTGAAATAAGCTCAGTTTCCGGCCATCCTGGAATCCTCCAAATGCTATTTTCATCTTTGAATTTAGCTGGTGTCTTCTTCGACAGATGGCACGTGATGTATGCCAGTGGGTCATATCACAGATCTCTGCCGAAAGAGAATAGGCTGGAAATCATCGCCTGTAGTCACGGACTGGAAATCATCGCTGTGAGGCATGAAGATTTTCTTTTCCCGAGGACCTCAGCCTGGAGCTATTAGCCCCAACAACTGGCTGTTTTGGTTGAAGATCTTTGTCCTCTGGTCTAGACATTTGTACATGTACCTCGAACTGACTGTTTGGTAATGTGCTGCCTTGTTTTCATCTGAAAAAAAAAACAAAATCCATTCTTTTATCAGAACTATTCAGATAGACATACCGGTACTTACTACGGATATTTTACGCTGGATTTTCATCTGTGAAAGTTTGTTGGAAACAGATCCAGAGTGAAATATCCAATGGCAGCGATTATTACTAAAATAAATAAGAAGATAAATAAAAACCTGAAAAGCGCAAAGTGGCCATTATTGTACCGACATAACAGTTTGACCATGCATATTGTGTCTTCGGGATATTGGAAGCTGGTTGGCTTTACCAGATGCGGAATTTTGTTGTGAACAGCTTTTGGCGTTCGTTCTCAATCATTTCAAGAGCTTCTCATTGCACTGGACCAATTTCTCAACAAGTGTGCCGTGTTAGTGTCTTTGATATTGGCCAGTTTTCTTTTTCAATAAATGGCAAATGGTAACTGTAGCTGCTTCATATCACAGGCGTTTGCTGAACCAGGGGGCAAAAATTTAGCGCCTGTAGTGTAATCACTGATAGGAATTTGAGCCAGTTTTAGACAATGAATTCTACAGATCACATGTAGAATAATGTAATTGTTGTGTTAAGTGAATTGCCTGGCTGAAAACCATGTATGTGTGTGAGAGATTTTATACATGTATTGAAGTACATGTATCGGTCTGACTCTCTTTCTTTCTGTCTCTGTCTGTCTGTCTGTCTGTCTGTCTCTCTATCTGTCTTTCTCTCTCTCCCACTTGGTCAGTCTGTATGTATTTCTGATTATAACAGAATCTCTAAAAGTATACACAGCTAGGCAGTGGATTGTCTTACAGGTTTTCTGCTGCAGCTGTTACTTGAGTCGCCAGTAGGCACACGTGGGCTGGCTCTATGACCTCACAGCATTACTGATGACGACTGAGGTTCGCACAACACAGCAATATCTTTTACATTGTCCGGATACCTCTAAGATAAGCCAATGAATGTGAAACATTGTCCAGACTTGCCATCAGATGACTGTGATTTGTTTATATGTAATCAGATCACAGTCATCTGGTGGCAGGAAAGACACATGAACACCACAAAAGTATTGCATCAGCTTGGCCGAACATTGCTCCACATAATTTCAATCCAATCACCCTCTCCGCCGAAATAGAAAAAAAAAAATGCAAGACCTGTGAGAATTTAGGCTCCAGTCAGAATGCATTCAACAATGTTAAGAAAAGGGGACATGAACTTTGTGCGACTGTTTTACTCATTCGCTGCAATGGCGCGACTTAATAAGTGTGCCATTCTAGAACTTTCCATGGTCAACTTTTTAACTTCCGCCCGTGTCTTCTTCGACAGACGGCATGTGATCTGTGTCAATCGTTCATATCACAGCTCTCTGCCGAAAGCGAAACGGCTAGAATCTAACGCCTGTAGTCAGTGATCGGAAATCGCAGCTGTACATGTAATGTGCGGCTGGAGTTGGGGGGAGAGATGGAGATCTTTCTTTCTCCGGGGCCTCAGCCTAGAGTTCTTGGTCCTAAACTGACCGTTTGGTTATGTACTACTAATTAGTTTTATATCAGACAAATGCTGGCTTGGTCGTGTCCCGGAAGTATAAGATGGCTGTGTCCACCATAGTTGGAATTTTTGGGCCAATGCTATTTCCCACTCCGCCCTCACCAATTTTATAAATTCTAAGAGTTGGAATTCTTTATCATTGAAAACAATTCGACTACCTCGGACTCCATTGATTGTAATGTCCTATGTGTGGCCGAAGTCATATCCAAAGCTTTCTAGTCGAAGGGAAACAACATCTGTAACAGACAAGCCGACAACGTATTGGCTGGGGTGAAGGGCATTGGTAAAGCCTGCAGCGCTTGTTAGTTACTGTATCACTTTCAGCTCACTTATTCCATATGTTATCTCCAAGTTTATCCTTACTGATCATATCAAGATACCGATGTCACCATTTGGCCATAGGATTAGGAACAAGATGGGATTGTAGCTAGAACTTGTAACTTTTGTTGAACTCATTATCTTTTACGCCGTCTTTTACTAAATACCTGTTGTTTGGGAATTGTCCCACACATCTCATTAGCAACGCAAGTAAATGCCAACGGCAGAGACCCGCGAGTCCTATGCGTTGCTCAAGACATCAACAGATAGAATTAGGTAATATCGAAAAGTCAAAAAAGTTTCTGTCATCAAATACCAGATGAAATATATTATATGTTAGACAATCACTATCATTTGGTCGCCAAAACATGGTTCGCTAGCTGAAATTTTGAAGGAAATGATATAAGACACACCATTCTGATACCTTAGGTGGGTTCCCTCCCCGCCTCGTTGAGTTTGGGCAATTAATGGATAGCCCCTCGGCTGAACACCAGAGTATCAGGTGAAATAACTTGCATCGCATTACCAACCACAGGCTGCAGAAATTGATCCCTCTAAGATAAGCCAATGAATGTGAAACACTGTCGAGATTACTTGCCATCAGATGACTGTGATTTGTTTATATTTAATCAGATCACAGTTATCTGGTGGTAAGAAATAGACATGACTACCACGAAATTCACGAAATATCATAAAAACCACAGAAAAACTGTGGGGGTCGCAGCAGGGCTACCACGAAAGTATCACCTTAGTGGAACATGTTGATCCTTAAACGTGAATAAAGGCGTGCGTGACGACCCTCATTGTTGCGTGCTTTTTCACTTGACTTTCTGTGTCTATGTATATTATATATCTTTTTCCTGGTCCTGCGACTTATTATCCCAGATCAGCCGTCTTATTTGTCCTGTACTTGGCGTGTCAGAGAAACATGAACCTTTTTTTGTATATAATGTGTTCAAAATTTTAGGGAAAAAGTTAATCAAGTCATGTGCAAGTCTGAGATGGCGGTGAATATCTCAGCGTCCATATGGTTGTTGATGTGTTTTTAAACTGTTCACATTACAGCCCTCTGAAGAAAGAGATGATTTGTAATTTACATTGTTCAGTGTATCTCTTAAAGCACGGGCTTGTATAATTGGTTCGTCGTGTGATCGTGTTCTGAAAACGGCCTAGACATCAGATGTCCCAGCTTTGATCAATGAATTCCACTCCTTGTCAGTCGGGTTGTGGCAGTGATCAATATGTATGCCACAGCTTTACTGGTGAGGGGTGTGGTTTGCTCAAATCGACGCAGGTCCACCAGAATCGCATTAATACTTGTGTATGGGCTCAGATATCAACAGTGTATTACGATATTTGATAAGCTGTATCTGTTCACCTCACTGTCTTTGTATGAAACCACAGAATATCCAAGCGTCCAAATAGTTTGTGTTGCATGGGTGCCAGACATCCGGTTTCGCTGTCTCCAAAAAAAATTTTCCGGTTTCGCGATGTGAAGAATTGAAAAAAAACAAAAAAAAAACAAAACCACCTGGTTATTCAAATCACAAAAGAGCAAATGTGCGTTCGAGATACCGGCCCACTTTGCGCCTGTTACCGTCGTGTTCTGGCTGATTACCAGTTTTAGATCAAGCGCTTCACATGCATCAACAGCTCTTCATCGCGGTGGCAATAACGCGAACTTAAAAGTGACCGAAGGGTCACAGGGTCACGCATTGTGTCCGGTCAAGACCCGCCTGTTCCGCGTACCATTTGAATGGACGTGTATTATGTTTTGCGCTGACTTCATCTCGTGTGTCAGGCATACGCCAGAATTAATGCTTTACTCCCCTGCAGTGGTAGATCTACGAACTTTGATTATCGATTGACGATGGAATACCCGGTTGCTTGGTTCCGTGTGTACTGTGAACGTGTTGAGCGGACTGATTCGACGTGTTACTACTGTTACGCAAAAACCTAGAATCTAGGTCAAGGTCCCAGCATGCCCCCTAGACCTGTACCGATACACGTTGTACGGCTACTAATCATTGTACTAGATCAACCCGATGACAGATGCTTTAGTTTATCAAGACCTGAAGGGGGCGCGCCTCAGATTGTTATACCTATTTTTTTTTTAGTTTTCTGGCATCAATATCATCGGCATAGCCGGATCTCACTTCATTCAGTCCAATAAAGGGTATTTATAGATCAAGCGTGATTGAGGCCTATAGATCTGACGCTTCTATTATAACCACGAGGGCCGTAAGCAGTGCGAGTCAAGCAACGGGATATTGCTTAAGCCTTGTTTTCATGTATACGGAAACAAAACCGCCAAACCTCCATGAAGTAAACGTACATGTAGTTCTGTTTCACTACTTGATGGATTTTTTGACGTTTCCGTTGTCGTTTCAATTTCCGCACAAAGGAAAACTCAGCTTAGCCGTGTTGAATTGAAAAGGAGACAACAGGATCTATTTTATTGGCTCAAGGGACACAAATATAGTTAATAAATATTCACAGTAGCCATGGTTACATGTATTGTCCGTTGAGTGTTTGTGATGTGTTTTACAAACTTGTTGGAGAATTTTTCCCAAATTCAGATATAACTAGGAAATAATCTTCATCTTATAGAACAAAAAACTGCTGCTGTCACACATTTTAAATGTACAAGGACAGTTATAGGTACGCACCAATACTTAGTAATTGTGGTAACTTATTGTGACATCTGATTTATTCTCTGATATATGTATTTGAAAATTGCCTTTATACGGCATTGGTGTACGCGATTTAGGTCTGATTTAGTTGGTAGGTCTGTTGGCTTACCACTACGTTGCTCAGTGCCTGCGACTTCAGGTTTGGCTGATTTGGTCAAAATGATTTTAAGGCTTCAGATTTCTCCGTTGCTGGCACCCATGGTGATGTGTTTTCAAACGGTTCATATCACAACCCTTTGGATAAAGAGATGTTCTGCATCTTCATCGCAAAAGTCCAACTTCTGAAAAGAAATGAGGTTTTTGTCGGAATATGTTGGTGTTTGAGATGAATTTTTGCCGTTCATATTATACATTTAGCGTCAGAAACTTTATAAATGTATATATATATATTAATTTGTATCTTATATGATATATAGTACTATATGTTACACAATAAGATTTATCGTTATGACATTGAAAGTTTTGTCCAACTTCTGAACAGAAATGAGGTTTTTGTCGGAATATGTTGGTGTTTGAGATGAATTTTTGCCGTTCATATTATACATTTAGCGTCAGAAACTTTATAAATGTATATATATATATTAATTTGTATCTTATATGATATATAGTACTATATGTTACACAATAAGATTTATCGTTATGACATTGAAAGTTTTGTCAAAATCATATGACGATGCACTTGGCTGTTAATCTGTTTATCCAACTGATCACATAATAATAGTTAAGTGTATCGAAATATGTTTTGATACTGGCAGCAGCATAGTATTTTACATGGCAAGTTATTGTAGAGCGGTTAACACAAACCGGGTATTTTCTTTATTCGGCTCTAATGACCGGATTTGGACTGAGAGAAAGGAAATGTTCATAAGATGTTTACACAGGTATTCATATCAACTGCAGCAAGACATACATCACAAACAAACAAAGTGGTGTTTTAAGTTTTAGGGAATGGGAATAACGAGAACAGCCTCAAATTTTAAAATTCCTCCGGCTTATGAATCTATTTTCTCTTCTGTTAAACCGAACACTTGATTTTGATCGTGGCTCTTCTTCTTAACACGTCTTCTGTACGGAAATCTTTACTTTATGTTCACAAAGTTACCCCCTAACTGTGTTTTCTTCGATAAGTGACCTCTGTTTGCTGCAGGAGAAACAGTCATATTTTCAATGTCGACAGTCACTGAGGCCATAATATTATCCAAAGCTTTCTGGTCCAAGGGAAACAACCCTTGTAACAGATAAGCCGATAACGAATTGGCTGGAGTGAATGGCCTTGGTAAAGCTTGGAACGCTTTGTTACCGTTAACTATGTAGATCAAGGGCAGTCGCCACATCTTCACTCTTGCTTTTTTTTTTCGCCATTGATTGCTAAGTTATCTCTGGGTTATATTGATTGTGCTGTGTAGTATCTGGAGTCATATCGCATATGAAGTCATATCACAATGTAGCTACAGAGAGACAATCACAACCTCATTTATGCAAACTGGTGATGGAATGACCACATGATAGATAGGAAGGATATTACCGTGCTGTAAAGGTCACACGCTTCACATTAACACCTCGTGCCATCAGCTCAAATTCACAGTAATTTAATACATACAAACTATTTTCAGGTCTACTGACGATCAAAATCTTTCAAAAATTTGAAAGTTTCCTCAATGAGGGAAGACCTAAGACCAGATTATCTAAGTAACCAACTGACCGATGATGTGTTCTCCAGATTCCGTTATAAAAAGAGGGACATGTAATAAGTCTACTTTTATGCTTCTCAATATTTCAGCAAGTGTGAAGACATGGGTAGTTAGTTTGATTTCTGACCGTGTCTTCCTCAACAAATGGCAAGTGGTCTGTGCTGATTCTACAGATCACAGCCATTTGCTGTGAGAAAGGCGGTCTGAATCCAGCGACTACTGTCACTGGATTGAAATTATTTGCTGTAGAAGTACGCTCCCGCTGAAACTGGACTGTTGGTGGCACTTTCCTTCAGTTATTTAAGTTTTGTCAGATATAATGGCGTGCATGCGGTCGAGACAAGGCCGTAGCAGTTCAAATCTGTGGTCTTAATGCTGTATCACTTTCGGCCCACTGATTTCATACGTTATCTTCCAAGTTTATTATCCATACTAATCGTTATCAAGATACCAGTTTCACCATTTGATTCCTCATCTCGTTGGCTTAGCTGTGTGCTGTTCTGGAATTTTGTGTGTGGTCACTTTACTTTCATCCTGTGTCTTCTTCGACAGACGGCATGTGATCTGTATCATCTGTTCATATCACAGCTCTCTGCCGAAAGAGAAACGGCTAGAATCCATCGCTTAAAGCCGCCGATTATAGATCTTTATTGTGAACGCGACTGGAACTGGTCAGGGGAGATCTTATGTTTTTTTAAAAATGTTTGTTGTCATAAAGTTGACTTTGTCGCGCTGGCATTGTTTTATACATCTCCTTGCGTTGGCTTTGTCATCTCAACGGATGAGCAGTGCTAAAGTCAGTGTTGAAGTTCAGATGTAACCGGTGCTAACTGGTGTTTCGCATCGCTGCCATTTGCTGGATAATATTAACCCAGAATTCATCTTCTGGATATGGAGTGCTCGGGGGCACAGACCAAAAACTTGAAAATCAATAAAGAAAGGCACAAGGAGGAGAGGGGAGGGGGTGCTCCTTTGGCACGAGTCTACAATTTTGGGGCAATTTTCTGAAAAAGAGACGACGAAACCCTAAAGCTTTCAGAAACTGATTCGAAATATGTATGTCAGTTTTTTAAATTTATTTAATTTTTCTTGTCAGATGAGCCCAGTTTCCTGCCATCCTGGAATCCTCCAAATGCTATTTTATCCTTGTCTTTAACCGGTGTCTTCTTCGACAGATGGCACGTGATATATGCCAGTTGGTCATATCACAGCTCTCTGCCGAAAGAGAAACGGATAGAATCCAACGCCTGTGGTCACTGCCTGCAAATCTTTACTGGACTTCAACAATACCATACTTGCGCCATTGCGGTGAATGAGTAAAACACTCAAACAAAATCTGTGCCCTCCCCCTTTTTTTTTGGTTTGGTTATGCATTACATGTGATTAGTTTTATATCAGACAAATTCATGCTGGCGTGATCCCGGAGTATAAGGTGGCTCTTTCTACTATAGATGGAATTTCGGGGTCAACGCCATTTCACATTCCGCCTCACCGTTTTTATAAATTCTAAGAGTTGGAATTCGGCAGATCATGGTCCCAGCCGTCAGCAGTTGCCACTTTATGCCCCAAAGGGAAAATTTGAATTCTTAACTGAATATTCTTTTGTGAATTCATGAAATTATGAAAAATGAAAGTTGACAGTTAAGCGCAGGCTTGTCCAGTGGTTTCAGCCTTGTAAAACTTCTCCATTTCTCACCTACATCTTGGATGTTTTCACGTTCATTTTACTCTTAGGCTGGGTCATCTTCGACAGATGGCTGGTGATCTGTACCAATTGTTCATATCACAACCATCTGCCGAAAGAGAAATGGCTAAAAATTCAACGTCCTTAGCCACTGTTCAGAAATATTTGCTACGGAGGACGGCTAAAATAGACTGGGAAGGACGACATGGAATAAGTCTGCTTTTATGCTCTTCAATATTTCAGCAAGTGTGAAGATATGAGTAATTTGTTTGATTTCTGGCCGTGTCCTCTTCATCAAATGTCAAGTGGTCTGTGCTGATTCTTCATATATCAGAGCCATTTGCTATAAGAGAGACGGTCCGAGTCCAGCGCCAGCGTCTCCTGTCACTTTGTTGAAATATCTAGTAGTAGAAGCACGGTTCCACTGAAACTGGACTGTTGGTGGCACTTTCCTTCAGTTTTTTAAGTTATGTCAAATATAATGGCGTGAATGTGGTCGAGAAAAGACCGTAACAGGTCAAGTTCGTGGTCTTAGCCCTGTATCACTTTCGGCCCACTGATTTCATACGTTATCTTCAAGTAAGATTCGACCTGCTGGGTTTCTCCTGCAGTTACAGGGAATAGCGACTCTCGTCAGTAGGACCGTGGCATTGGAATATGAAGTCACAGCACTATTGATGAGCCTTGAGGGCGTATGTCATAATCGTCAATATTGTGTGTCTTTTCAGGTGTCCTTCGCTTTATGTTAGTATTTCCTTGTCCTAATCGTTATTGCCTCTCTGCAGTATCTCTCCCTCTTTGTCAGTCTGTCCTTATCTTTGATTATAACAGAAGCTCAAGAAGTATAACAGCTACACAAGGAAACGACCTGCAGGTTTTCTTCTGAAGCTGGTAGTGAATCGTCAGTAGGGACATGGCTTCGCATGGCTTTATGACGTCACAGCACTACTAAAGTTCCCACAGCATAGTCATATCTTTTTCATTGTCTGAGTACCCCTAAGAGAAGACTATGGATGTGAAACAGTGTCTAGACTGCTTGCATCCGGTGACTGTGATTTGTTTATATATAATCAGATCACAGTCATCTGGTGGCAGGTAAGACATATGATCATTACGAAATTATAGCGCCATCTGTGTGGAACATGTTGATCCTTACACGAATAGAATAAGGGCCTGTGTGCCCAGTGTTGTGTGCTTTTTCTGTTGTCCTTCGGTGTATGTGTATATCTTTCTTCTTGTCCCGAGACTTATTATCCCAGATCAACCATCTTATTTGTCCTGTACTTAGTGAGTCAGGGAGACATGAACTTTTCATATGTGTTCAAAATTTCAGGGGAAAAAAAAAAGCGGTCCGGTATAGTGCAAATCTGGGATGACAGAAGGCACATTAAATAAATAAATAAATAAACATGTGAAAGTCTTAAAATAGTCGTTATTGTGCCGACAACACAGAACAAAATTCAACGCCTGTACTGAATGGAGTTTAAACCACTTTTAGACACCACGGATAATAATAATAATAATAATATATACATTTATATAGCGCCAGGACTAAAACATTAAAAGCTCTAGGCGCTGTACACAGTAAAAAATCATAAAAGCACATTCAAATAAACTTACACACACACAGACAAACTAGTTTTATACATCCATAGCAAGCTATAAAATTCAATTTTTAAAAAGAAATGTTTTTAACCTGTTTTTAAATATGTTTAGAGAGGCAGAATTTCGAACCTCTTGTGGTAAAGAATTCCACACACAGGGACCAAAACAACTAAAAGCTCTATCTCCATAATTTGATGTTTTACACCTGGGAACAACCAGTTTGTTTTCTGTAGTAGATCTTAAAAATCTATCAGACTCATGTTTTTTCAAAAGTTCCGAAAGATAGGTGGGAGCTGAACCTTCAAGCACCGGAAGGCTAGAAGTCAAAGAGAGATAATGAAAAAACCATGAGTTTTAGGCTTAAAGTGGCCGACTCACCGTTTAACCCAAACCCAAACTCAAACTCTGACACCACAGATACCTTGTCCAGTGTTGATTGTTACTTGTAGGTGTGAGTCTGAATTGGCTGCTTGTGTAATCATCTGCTCGATTATGATTGAGTCTCGCATTTGTATTGGTTGTCTTATGTTGTCACGGTAATGTAAGACAGGTATTAATTGTATACAGTCCAAGGGAAACAATCACTGCTCTGTTTAGCACACGAGCCGAATAAGTTGGTCTAGATGGAATGACGGGACTTCCTCAGTCGTCGTGCAATAGAAGATTCCACAATGATCCATGTGGATCCAGAAGTCACAGCTTAGTATTATTCTTTTACAGCATTGCACATGTAATTTTTTTATTTTTTTTAATCTGCTTTCGTCACTGATTGCTTCCCTCTGAGGACAGAAGTGTATTGGTTGTGATGTGTGTTGCACGTGGAGTCATCCATCGCAACCATGGCTTACTAGAATTTACAAAATTCTAGTAAGCCATGATCGCAACCCAAGGAGCTACAGAGAGACCGACGCCTCGGACCCCATTGGTTGTGATGTCCTGTGTGTAGCCTAAAACATATTCAATGCTTTCTAATCCAAGGGAAACAACCCCTGTAACAAACAAGCTGACAAAGAATTGGATGGAGTGAAGGGCCTTGGTAATGTATGCAACTCTTTTTACTGTCAACCATGCAGATCTAGGGCAGCCACATCTTCATTGTGGTCTCTGGGTTGCATTGATTGTGGTGTGTGTTGTACTTCGAGTCATATCGCATACAATCCAGAGCTACAGAGAGACAATCACTGCCTCATTTATACAAACCAGTGATGGAATGAACACAGAATAGACAGGAAGGATAAATTAAATAATAATAATACCGTGCTGTAAAGGTCACAATTTTCCCATTAACACCTCGTCCTATCAAATTCACAAGAATTTACTACAAACTAAGACCAGATTGTTTGAGTAACCAAATGACCGACGATGTGTTTAACTAAAGCGATCACATCACGCTCCTTTGGATACACAGATATTTGGAATCACAGACTTCAAAAGCTCGTTTAGAAACGCGTAGAATCAGTGTATGAATGGGCTTCTCATGGCATTGGCTTAGTTGTGTGCTGTCCACGAATTCTATGTGCTCACTTTGCCTTCGGCCTGTGTCTTCTTCGACAGATGGCACGTGATGTATGCCAGTGGGTCATATCACAGCTCTCTGCCGAAAGAGAAACCGTTGGAAATCATCGCTGTGAGGGATGAGTTTCGTTTCCCGAGGACCTCAGCCTAGAGCTAATAGCCCCAACAACTGGCCGTTTGATTGAAGATGTTTGTGGTCTGGCCTAAACATTTGTACACATAACCGTTTTGATGAACAGGCTTCAATGTCCACATGTGCCATCAGCCGGTGTCTTCTTCGACACATAGGGAGTGTTTTACGCCAGCTGGTCATATCACAGCTGTGTTGAAAGAGACTGATTAGAAATTTGATTGAAGTAAAGTTGATGTTTGAATAATCTGGTGTTTTCACGATTGTTTTGAATTTTGTCAAAGGGTAAATACAGTCATTGCTCCACATAAATTCAGTATATAACCACCCCCCCCCCCCATTTCTACACACACACAAAAAACCTATGGAAATTCAGGCGCCAGCTCCAATCAGAATGCATTTATCAATTTTGAGAAAAAAAAGAAGAGGCATGGACTTTTTGTGGGGGTTTTACTCATTCAACGCAGTGGTGCGATTTCATAAATGTGCTGTTGAACTCTCCATATTCACCATTTTCACTTCGGCCAGTGTCTTCTGCGACAGACGGCATGTGATCTGTGCCAATCAGTCATATCACAGCTCTCTGCCGAAAGAGAAACGGCTAGAATCCAACGCCTATGGTCACTGACTGCAAATCTTTGCTGGACTTGATTGGGACGGACGATCTTTATTTCTCAGCCTGTTTGGTTATGCACTACATGTAATTAGTTTTACATCAGACAAATTAATGCTGGCGTGATCCCGCAGTATAAGGTGGCTCTTTCTACTATAGATGGAATTTCTGGGCCAACGCTATTTCGCATTCGGCCCCACCGATTTTATAAATTCTAAGAGTTGGAATTCTGCAGATCGCGCTCCCAGCCGTTAGCAATTGCCACTTCTATGCCCCAAAGGGAAAATTTGAATTCCTAATGAAATATTTTTTTGTGCATTCATGAAAATATGAGACATAGAAGTTAACATTTAAGTGCAGGCTTGTCCAGTGGTTTCAGCCTTGTAAAACTTCTCCATTTCTCACCTACGTCTTGGATGTTTCCACGTTCATTTTACTCTTAGCCTGGGTCTTTTTCGTCAGTTGGGAGGTGATCTGTGCCAATTGATCATATCACAACCATCTGCCGAAAGAGAAAGGGCTAGAAATTCAACGTCTTTAGCCACTGTTCAGAAATATTTGCTACGGAGGACGGCTAAAATAGACTGGGAAGGTTGACATGGAATAATAAATCTGCTTTTATTCTAAATATTTCAGCAAGTGTGAAGATATGAGTGATTAGTTTGATTTCTGACCGTGTCTTATTCAACAAATGGCAAGTGGTCTATCCTGATTCTTCATATATCACAGCCATTTGCTGTAAGAGAGACGGTCAGCGTCCAGAGTCTACCGTCGGTGTGTGGAAATATTTGTCGTAGAAGTACGGTTCCACTGGAACTGGACTTTTGGGGTTTCTTAAGTTATGTCAGATGTAATGGTGTGCATGTGGTCGAGACAAGACCGCAACAGGTCAATTTGGTGGTCTTAGCGCTGTATCACTTTCAGCCCACTTTCGGATTTCATACGTTCTGTTCAAGTTTATCCAGCCGGATCATTATTAAGACACCGTGTCACCATTTGGCCCTAGGATTAGGAACAAGACGGAATTGTAACTAAAACTCGTGACTTTTGTTGAACTCATTATCTTTTACGCCATCTTTTACTAAATCAGTGTTGTTTTGGAATTGCTTCACACATCTCATTAGCTACGTAAGTAAATGCCAACAGTAAGGGGCCGCGAGTCTTATGCGTTGCCCAAGATCTCAACAGATAGAATTAGGTAACATTAACAAATCAAAAAAGTTTGCCATCAAATACCAGATGATATAATATGATATATATTATGTTAGACATATCAGTCTCATTTGGTCGCCAAAATATGTTTCGCTAGCTGAAAGTTTGAAGGCTATGATATGGCATAGGATTCTGATACCTTGGGTGGATTCTCTCTCCTCCCCCCCCCCCCCCCTGGGCATTGAGTTTGCGCACTTATAATAATGGATAGCCTCTCAGCTGAACACCAGAGTATCAGTTGAAATAACATGCATCGCATTACCAACCACAGGCTGCAGAAATACCTTATGGCTGGTGCATGTATATCATGTTTCTCAGAGTTGTTCAGTAATTTGACATCATTTGAAGGGTGCTATGTATATGTCAATCATATCAGTCATTTGAGCACAGAAACTGGAGCTCTAACAGGCAACTGCCCGATACAAGCTTCCAAGCTGGTATCGCGGGTCATTCCACACTGTCAAGAATTTCAGTTGTCTTAAATGTCCCTCAGATTTGGTAACGAGTTTCACAGACTTTCTCTTTCCTCTTCCCCTCTACCATCTGGTCTATGGTTCATGGTTCATTTACATTCAGTTGCCTTTGCTTTATTCGTATTCAAGTTAATGAATGCATCTCTGAGTTGCAAGGGAGAGAATGCGGGAATTATGCTACATTTTGAAAGCTCTGGATCTGTGTCACTGACGGGAGCGTGATGTGTTGACAACAAGGTCATATCACCTCCCATCGGTGGTTAAGATTTTTGGCTCACACACACCTTGTGTCTAGGAATAAATCAAAATAATCGACCGTTTTTACTTCATTATCTTATTTGCTGTATAAGAGTAAGAGACCATCAAAGTTATTCTTGTACTCTAGAAGTAGATGGTAAGATTCGACCTGCTGGGTTTCTGCTGCAGCTACTGGGAATAGCGGTTCTTATCAGTAGGGCAGTGGCATTGGAGTATGAAGTCACAGCACTACTGATGAGCGTTGAGGTTCCGACAACACAGACACATCGTTTTGCTTTGCCTGGCTCCTAGTGTATTTGAGACATTGTCTTCAGGTGACTGTGATTTAATGTATGACACCAGAAGAAACAGTCATCTGGATGCAAGGAAGAGACATGACCACTACGAAAGCATAGCATCATCTTGTTCTAACGTTGATCCTTGCCAGAATAAGGGCGTATTATGTGATCATCGTCGGTGTTGTGCGCTTTGTCAGTTCTCTTTCGGTTTATATGTATTTCCTTCTCTTGATCGTTATTGCCTCACCGTGTGTCTGTTTCAGTGCCAATATGTCTCTCATTCTCTCTGTATCTCCGCATCTCTCTCTCTCTCTCTCTCTCTCTCTCTCTCTCTCTCTCTCTCTCTCTCTCTCTCTCTCTCTCTCTCTCTCTCTCTCTCTCTCTCTCTCTCTCTCTCTCTCTCTCTCTCTCTCTCTCTCTCTCTCTCTCTCTCTCTCTCTCTCTCTCTGTCAGTCTCTAGAAGTATAACGGCTGCACAATGAATCAACTTCAGATTTGAAGTTACTACAGCATTACTGATGAGCACTGAGGTTCCCACAACACAGCCATATCTTTTACATTGTCTCGATCCCTGTAAGAAAAGCCAATGAATGCGGAACATTGTCCAGACTTGCCATCAGATGACTGTGATTTGTTTCAATATAATCAGATCACAGTCATCTGGTGGCAGGGAAGAGACATGACCACAACAAAAGTATTACACCATCTTAGTGGAACATGTTTATCCTTACGTGAATACGGGCGTGTGTGACGACCCTCAATGTTGTGTGCTTTTTCTGTTGTCCTTTGAAATTGATGTATATCTTTTTCCTTGTTGTGAGACTTATCTATTGCAGACCCGCCATCGTATTTGTTCTGTACTCGGTGCATCAGAGAGACATGAACTTTTAGTATGTGTTCAAAGTTTCGTGACAGAAAACAACAGTCCAGCCAAATGGTCAAGTCAGGGGTGAGAGAAAGCACATTTGGTATTTATTGTCTACACTGTGAAGTGTTGCAATTTTGTATTTGTTTTGTCTTAATTTTGCATCTATCACTCTCTCTTCTTCTGTCAGTCTGTCTGTCTGTCTGTTTCTCTCCCTCTTTCTCTCTCTCTCTGTCTGTCTCTATATCTTTCTCTTTCTGTCTGTTTGTCTCTGTGTGTGTCTTTTTCAGTGTAGCTCTTAAAGCATGGGCTAGTATATATTGGTTCGTTGTGTTACTTACTCTGTTTGCTGCAAGTGAAATAGTCATATATGTATTTCCAATGTCGACAGTCATTGACTGGTTAATGGGCGTACGAGCTGGCACTGGAATGCTTGGTGACTGTTTCAGTATAGTCAGGTACTTGTATGATTTAGTGACCAATCATCTCTCTTTATCTCTCTTCTCTCCTTGTTCACTCCCCACCCCCTCCATTATCTGCGTCGAATTTCATGGATACAAAGTGGAAAGTTTTTTTAATGAATAGACATGCCTTGTGCATTATCCAATGAAACTATTGTTTTGTGTACAAACATGAATGGGTTGGCTGATTGCTAGGTCATAAATTGGTGTTTGTCATTGAAAATGACGAAAGAGAAGAGAGTGGCGTGATTTGACTACCTCGGAATCCACTGGTTGTGATGTCCTATATGTGGCCGAAGTCATATCCAGAGCTTTCTAATCCAAGGGAAACAACCCCAGTAACAGACATGCCGACAACGAATTGGCTGGAGTGAAGGCCCTTGGTAAAGCCTGCAGCGACTGTTACTGTGTTAACCATGTAGATGTAGCTGTGGCAGTCACATCCTCATTGTCTTCTTCATCAGGTGGCGTGTGACGTATGCCAGTGGGTCATATCACAGCTCTCTGCCGAAAGAGAAAAGGCTGAAATCATCGTATTTAGTCACGGACTGGAAATTATTGCTGTGAAAGATGAAGATTTTCGTTTGCCGAGGACCCCGGACTAAAGCTATTAGCCCCAACCGCTGGCTGTTTGGTTGAAGATTTTTGTCGACTGGTCTGGACATTTCGGTCTTTTCAGGGTTAATTTGAGTTTTGTTTGAGATTAGCCCTTCCTGTCTATGGTGTACTCGTGGTCGATGTGTTGGGCACGTGTATGACTTCTACTGATTATATGATTGTGATTATGCAGTAGAATTAACACTGCCTAAAAATTTAAACCCATAATATATGATTATGAGGGAGACAATCATTGTTCCACATAAATTCAATCCAAACACCCTCCCCGTCCCTCTCTCCCCCAAAAATCAAGAACTGAGAGAATTCAGGCTCCAGTCAGAATGCATTCAACAATGTCAAGAAAAGGGGGCAAGGACTTGTGCGAGTATTTCACTCATTCACTGGACTGGCGCCATTTAATAAGTGTGATGTTCTAGAACTCTCCACGGTCACTTTTTTTAAACTTCGGCTCGTGTCTTCTTCGTCAGATGGCATGTGATCTGTGCAAATCCGTTCATATCACAGCTCTCTGCCGAAAGAGAAACGGCTAGAATCCATCGCTTGTAGTCGCCTATTATCGATCTTTATTGTGAACGCGACTGGAACTGGTCATTGGAAATGAACTTCTTATGTTTTTTCTTTTAATGTTTGTTGTCATAAAGTTGATTGAATAACTTTTGTAAAATAAAGACGTGGACTTTGTTTTACACATATCATTGCGTTGGCCCAGTTTCTCAACGGACGAGCAGTGCTATAGTCTGTGTTGAAGTTCAGATGTAACTGGTTGCCTCTGACTCTTTTAACCAAAATGGTAAGTGATATGAGCTCTCTGGTGTTTCACATCGCTGCCATTTACTGGAAAAGATATGGGCCAGAATTCACCTCCTGGCTATGGAGTGCTTTGGGGACACAGACCAAAGACTTGAAAATGATCATCCCTTTAAGAAAGTCACAGGGTTGGTAACGTACATGTATCCCATTCATGTTAGTACAGGGAGGAAGGGGGAGGGGGTGCTCGGTTGGCACGAGTCTACAGTTTTGGCGCCATTTTCTGAAAAAGAGACGATCAGAGCCCAAATGCTTCAGCAACTGATTGAAATTATGCATGGGCATGGCTTTCTGTGTGTTAGTTTTTTTTTAAATTTGTAAATACTTCTTATCGCATGAGCTCAGCTTCTTGCGACCCTGGAATCCTCCAAATGCTATTTTCATCTTGGCCTTTAGCCGGTATCTTCATCGACAGATGGCACGTGACGTATGCCAGTGGGTCATATCACAACTCTCTGCCGAAAGAGAATAGGTTGGAAATCATCGTCTGTAGTCACGGACTGGAAATCATTGCTGTGAGAGATGATTTGCTTTTCCCGAGGACCTCAGTCTAGAGCTATACGATCTAACTACTGACTGTTTGATTGTCGTCTGATTTAGACATTTATACACGTAACCGTTTTGATGAACATGCTTCAATGTCCACATGTGCCATCGGCCGGTGTCTTCTTCGACACGTAGAGGGTGATTTATGCCAGCTGGTCATATCACAACTGTGTGTTGAAAGAGACAGGGCTAGAATCCAACGCCCAAAGTCACCGATTAGAAATTTGATGGAAGTACGGTTGAGGTTTGAATAATTTGGTGTTTTCACGCTTGTTTGGGATTTTGTCAGACAGTACATGTCTATGGTGTACTCGTGGTTGGTGGGTTGAGGCACGTGTCTGAATTGTACTGGTACATGACTGTGATTGTACAATGGAATTGTCACAGACCGAAACTTAAACCCAAATAGGAGGGAGGTAGACAGTCCTCCACATAAATTCAGTACATTCACCTTCCCCCCCCTCCCTTCCCTCTCACCCCACACATATAGAAAAAAATGTTTAAAAAATATGCATGCATTCACCAATGTTAAAGAAAGGGTAGTCAAGCATTGATTTTGTCTGAGTCTTTTAGTTCCTTATTCACCGCAATGGCGCGATTTCATACGTGTGCTGCTGTTGAACTCTCCATGGTCACCTTTTTTTAAACTACGGCCCGTGTCTTCTTCGCCAGAGGGCATGTGATCTGTGCCAATCGTTCATATCACAGCTCTCTACCGAAAGAGAAACGGCTAGAATTCAACGCCTGTGGTCAATGACTGCAAATCTTTGCTGGACTTGATTGGGACGGACGATCTTTATTTCTCAGCCTGTTTGGTTATGCATTACATGTAATTAGTTTTATATCAGACAAATTCATGCTGGCGTGATCATGTCCCGGAGTATATGGTGTCTCTTTCTACTATGGATGGAATTTCGGGGTCAACGCTATTTCGCATTCCGCCCCACCGATTTGATAAATTCTAAGAGTTGGAATTCTGCAGATCGTGGTCCCAGCCGTCAGCAGTTACCACGTTATGCCCCAAAGGAAGAATTTGATTTCTTAACGGAACATGTTATTGTGAATTCATGAAAATACGAAATATAGAACTTGACAGTTAAGTGCAGGCTTGTCTAGTGGTTTCAGCCTTGTAAAAATTGTACATTTCTCATCTACGTCTTGGGTGTTTCCCCCTTCATTTTACTCTTAGCCTGGGTCTCCTTCGTCAGTTGGGAGGTGATCTGTGCCAATTGTTCATATCACAACCATCTGCCGAAAGAGAAAGGGCTAGAAATTCAACGTCTTTGGCAACAATTTGGAAATCTTTGCTACGGAGGACAGCTGAAATAGACTGGGAAAGATGATACTTATTTGTGGAGGGCTTCAGCTATGGCTGTTGCTGATCTAATGAAGGATACGAAATTATTTAGGTATTTACATGACTGCTGATGTATTTGTCAAGTTCACATCACAGCCATTTAGATAGAGAGATTTGGTAAGTGCAATTTTCACTTTCTGTTATGAAAAGAAAGACACGGAAATGATGTGTTTTTATGCTAATCGCTATATTGGCTCATTTCAGCAAATATGATCTATCATTTGATTTCTGTACGTGTCTTCTTCAGCAACTAGCAAGTGGTCTGTGCTGATTCTTCATATCACAGCCATTGGCTGCAAGAGAGACGATCTGAGTCCAGCGTACACTGTCACTCGGTGGACATTTTTATTGTGCAATTCGGACTGAAACTGGGCTTTTGGGGGACTTCTTGTTTTGGTCTTGTTTTTCAATGTTATTCTTCAAATCACAGTCATTTGCTGCAAGAGAAACGTTCAGAAGCCTGCGCCTACAGCCTCGATGGCGTCATAACATTACTGAAGAGGGCGGATTCCCACAACACAGCCATATCTTTTACATTGTCTGGATCCTTCTAAGATAAGCCGATGAATATGAAACAGTGTCCAGACTTGCCGTCAGATGCCTGTGATTTCTATATATGTAATCAGATCACAGTTATCTGGTGGCAAGGAAGAGACATGAGCACCACGAAATTATAGCACCATCCTAGTGGAAAATATTGAACAAAGAGATGTTTTGTATGTGGACTTTGTTTTACACATGTATCTCTTAAATCATGGGCTTGTATATAATGTTGGTCCATCGTGTGATCGTGTCCTGAAAACGGCCTAGACATGAGATGGCCCAACTTTGATCGGTGAATTCCATTCCTTGTCAGTCGGGTTGTGGCAGTGATCAGTGTGTATGTCACAGCTTTACTGATGGGAGGTGTGGTTTGCTCAAATCGACGCAGGTCCACCAGAATCGCATTAATACCTATGTATGGGCTCAGATCTCAACAGTGAATATGATAGCGCCCAAATACTTCACCTCACTGTCTATTTGTGAAACCACAGAATATCCAAGCGTCCAAATAATTTCTGATGTGTTTTCAAACGGTTCATATCACAACCCTTTAGATAAAGAGATGTTCTGCATCTTCATCGCAACTTCTGAAAAGAAATGAGGTTTTTGTCGGAATGTGTTTGCGTTTGAGTTTAGTTTTGGCCTTTCATATTGGACATTTAGCGTCAGAAACAACTTTATACATGTATATATATTAACATATATCTTATATGATAATTTTTGTATATATATATATTACATGTTACACTATAAAATTTATCGTTATGACATTGGAAGTTTTGTCAAAATCATCTGACGATGCACTTGGCTGCTAATATAATACCTTTATCCAACTGATCACATAATAATAGTTAAATGTGTCTAAATATGTTTCGATATTGGCAGCAGCATGGTATTTTACATGGCAAGTTATTGATGAACGGTGAACACAAACTGGATATTTTCTCTATTCGGCCCTAATCAGACTCTAGCTGAAGGGGTTCCAGCACCATGCCATCAGCTGTAGGCTTGGTCAAATGACCGGATTTGGACTGAGAGAAGGGAAAATGTTCACTAAGACGTTTACACAGGTGTTCATATCACCTACAGACAGACATACATCACAAACAGACAAAATGGCGTTTCAAGGAATGGGAATAACGAGAACAGCCTCAAATTTTAAAGTTTCTCCGGCTTATGAGTCTATTTTCCCTTCTGTTCACCCGAACACTTGAATTTGATCGTCTCTTCTTCTCAACAAGTTTTCTGTACGGGAGTTGGAGGCAGAGGTGGAGATCTTTGTTTATCGGGGGCCTCAGCCTAGGGTTGTTGGCCCTAAACTGACTGTTTGCTCATGATATTATACTACTAATTAGTTTTATATCAGACAAATTCTGGCCTGGTCTTGTCCTGGATGCGTAAGATGGCTGTTTAAACCATAGATGGAATTTCTGGGCCAACGCTATTTCCCACTCGGCCTCACCAATTTTATAAATTGTAAAAGTTGGAATTGTCTGTTACTGAAAATGACGAAAGAGAAGAGAATGACGTGATTTGATTACACCTCGAACTTTATTGGTTGTGATGTCCTGTGTGTGACCGAAGTCATATCCAAAGCTTTCTAGTCCAAGGGAAACAACCTCTGTAACAGACAAGACGACAACGAATTGGCTGGAGTGAAGGGCCTTGATAAAGCCTGCAACGCTTGTTACTGTTAATCATGTAGATCTAGGGCAGTCACATCTTCACTGCTAGTCGTTTTTTGTTTTTTTTTCGCCATTGATTGCTAAGTTATCTCTGAGTTATATTGATTGTGGTGCGTGTTGTATTTGGAGTCATATCGCATAGCCTACAATGCAGAGCTACTACTATTTCCTGTTGCACCCACTGGTGCTTAGGGCAGCAACAAAGGATCTCCAGCCCTGTCTGTCCTGGGCCATCTTTGCGAGAGTTCCCCATGAGTGATTGAAGGATTTCATCTCTGCCTCGATTGTTCTCCGCCAGGTTGCCTTGGGTCTGCCTCAATTGCGCCGTCCCTCCGGTGTCCACTGAAGTGCTGTTTTGGTTATAGAATTTGCTTCCTTTCGCAGCACGTGTCCAAGCCATCTCCATCGTCTCTTCGTGATGATGTTGGCTATTTCTTCTTGCTTGCAGAGCTACAGAGAGACAATCACAATGTGCAAACCGGCTATGGAATGACCACATATTAGAGAGGAAGTATAAATAACAATATTAGCGTGCTGTAAAGTTCACAAAAAAATCAAACCCTTCCCATGAACACCTCGCCTCATTACCTCAAATTCACAATTTAATACATACAAAATAAGACCAGGTCTAGTGGAGATAATTCTATCAAAAATACGAAAGTTTCCTCAATGAGGGAAGACCTAAGACCAGATTATCTGAGTAACCAACTGACCGATGATGTGTTTAATTAAACCGATCACATCACGCTCCTTTGGATAAAAAGGTGTTTGGTATCACAGACTTCCAAAGCTTGTTTAGAAACTAGTAGAATCAGTGTATGAATGTGCTTCTCATGACATTGGCTTAGTTGTGTGCTGTTCTGGAACTCTGTGTGGTCAATTTATCATCGGCCTGTGTCTTCTTCGACAGATGGCATGTGATCTGTATCATGTGTTCACATCACAGCTCTATGCCGAAAGAGAAACGGCTAGAGTCCATCGCTTTTAGTCCATGATTATAGATCTTTATTGTGAACGCGACTGGAACTGGTCAGTCAGGGGAGATGAAGATCTTTGTTGTTGTTTTTTAATGTTTGTTGATTGAATAACTTTGGGCTTTGTTTTATACATCTAATTGCACTGGACCGGTTTCTGAACGAATGAGCAGTGGCAAAATCTGTGTTGAAATTCAAATGTAACCTGTTGCCTTTGACTCTTGAAACAAAATGGTGAGTCATGTGTGCCAGGTCGCCGGATTTTTCCGGCAATCCGGAATTTCGTTTGTCCCAAACGCGCTCTGCCGGAATCTCGCCGGGAACGATCGTTTTCTGAATATACCGTTTTGTTTTTCGTGTCGGATAATTTTTTATTTTTTGGCATTCTTTTTATTCTTTTGGCCACGTCCGCGGTAATGATCAGGCATGCGCAGAGAAATCAGTAGGCGATGGGCACATCGCTTCCTGTTTCCGGTTTTGTTTTGTTGTGAAAGTGATAGAACGCCGCCATCACGCACGCATCGGAATTTCATTCTCAATCAAGTTTGTTTTAAAGTGAAAAAAGCGAGGCATCATTGCCCGTTTTATCAAATTTAAATTTAGATTTGTGTTTAGATTATAATTAATGCTCCAGCACGTACAGCTACACCAGCTTCAACTTCTGCTTCTAGATCAAATTCAACATCAGCTTCTTCATTTACAGCAGTTCATCATCTGTATCTTCATTAAAACCAACAGCATCAACATCAGCCTCACATCCTGCTTTCTCTGTTTCAAGGAAGAGAAAGCAATGTGGTGGTGGACAAACACTGTCCATCACAAAATTTTTCAAGAAAATGTAACCACTTTCAAAATGGTTATAGGGAAGACTGTGATAGGACACTTAGCATTGTTAGGGAAGATTATTAAATATTAGATCTAAATAAACAAAAAATATTAGTATAAAACGTTTTAAAAGCACAAACAGGGTTTTAGTGGCTTTTCATATTGTGTTAGCTCCTCTTTGGGGGTCGACCGCGGTGTTTCCGTGTACACCGAAGACCTTGCAGGAATACAAAAAATTGGGAAGTGGGTTTGCAGAAAACACATTGTTTAAAAGCTGGCACCCATGTGGTGAGTGATATGAACTCACTGGTGTTTCACTTAGCTGCCATTTATTGGAAAAGATATGGGCCAGAATTCGTCTCATGGCTAAGGCGTACGTAGGGGACACGGGCCAAAAACTTGAAAATGATCATCACTAAAGAAAGACACACAGGGTTGGTAATGTATCCCATGCTATCCTGGAATCCTCCAAATGCTATTTTCATCTTTGCCTTTAGCCAGTGTCTTCTTCGACAGATGGCGTGTGATGTATGCCAGTGGGTCATATCACAGCTCTCTGCCGAAAGAGAATAGGGCTGGAAATCATCGTCTGTAGTCACGGACTGGAAATCATTGCTGTGAGAGATGAAGATTTTAGTTTCCCGAGGACTTCAGCCTGGAGCTATTAGCCACAACAAGTGGCTGTTTGGTTGAAGATCTTTGTCCTCTGGTCTAGACATTTGTACACGTACCTCAAACTGACTGTTTGATAATGTGCTGACTTGTTTTGTATCTGAGAAAAATCTATTCATTTATCATAACTGTTTAGATCTAGACATACATGTACTTCTAACGGACATTTTCCATTGGATGAACAGGCTTGCCCTGTGCAATGCTCGTAATTGTGGTGTTGAGTGAACTGGCTGGCTGAAAACAATGTGTGCATGCGAGAAGAAAGTACATGTATTAATTGTGGTGTCAGGGGAAAAGTCTTGCACATGTATTACAACGGTATACTTCGGCCCGTGTCTTCTTCGACAGACGGCATGTGATCTGTGCCAATCGTTCATATCACAGCTCTCTGCCGAAAGAGAAACGGCTAGAATCCAACGCCTATGGTCACTGACTGCAAATCTTTGCTGGACTTGATTGGGATAGACGATCTTTGTTTCTCGATGGTTTGGTTATGCACTACATGTAATTAGTTTTACATCAGACAAATTAATGCTGGCGTGATCATGTCCCGGACGTATAAGATGGCTGTTTCCACTGTATGCGGAATTTCTGGGTCAACGCTATTTCGCACTCGGCCCCACCGAGTTTACATAACATCCTAAGAGTTGGAATTTGGCAGATCGTGATTCCAGCCCTTACCAGTTGCCACTTCTATGCCCCAAAAGAGAAATTTGAATTCTAAATGGAACTTTTTTACGACTCACGGACTGCTTATATGTGAGCTGAATTGTATGTGCCTTGCGTAGTACCTGCAGTGTCTCAGTACCTCGGCGAATGTGCTGACTGTGGAGTTTTGAGGGTCCCGTGTTTTACCTTCAGCTCTCATATTCCGTTACGGCCAAGGAAGGTTTTGATGGACAAGCAGATGATTGATTACATGCGTCTTTAGGAGCCTCACAGCATTGGCTAAGGTTTTGAGCAAGTGTCATAAGTAAGAGTTGCCCATCTCAGTGCTGACCTCAGGGCAATTGAGATTTTCGTCCACCCTCAGCCTGTATATTCATGCATCATCATGTATTCATGAAAATATGAAATATAGAAGTTGACAGTCAAGAGCAGGATTGTCCAGTGGTTTCAACCCTTTAAAGCTTGTCCATTTCTCATCTACGTCTTGGATATTTCCACGTTCATTTTACTCTTAGCCTGGGTCTTCTTCGACATTTGGCTGGTGATCTGTGCCAATTGTTCATATCACAACTATCTGCCGAAAGAGAAATGGCTAGAAATTCAACGTCTTTAGCAACTGTCTGGAAATCTTTGCTACGGAGGACAGCTGAAATAGACTGCCAAAGATGATCTTTATTTGCCGAGGTCGCCGTCTTCAGCTATTGCTGTTGCCGATCTAATGTGGGATACGAATTTATCTTGGTATCTACATGACTGCTGATGTGTTTTTCATCACAGCCATCTAGATAAGAGAGATATTTTCCTTTATGAAAAGAAAGACACGGAATTGATGTGTCTTCATGCTCCTCACTATATTGGCTCATTATTTCAGCAAGTGTGAGGATATGGGTGATTTATTGTTTGATTTAGCATGGTAGTATCAGAGACTATAGATTTAAAATCTATACTCACTGGTAGTATTGGTAGTATGCGTCACAGCATTACTGATGAGCGCTGAGTTTCTGACAACACAGACACATCATTTTACATTGTCTGATTCTCATTGTGTGTGAACTGTCTTGTCATCGGTTGAATGTGATTTGTTATATGTCATCAGACACTGTCATCTGAAGGCAAGGAAATGACATTGCCACCCCAGAAGTATGGCTTTACCTTAGTCGAACGTGTTGATCTTTGGGCGAATAAGACGACCCTCAGTGTTGTGTGTTTTTCAGTTGTCATTCGATGCATATAATCTTTGTTCTTGTCATGAGCATTATTGTGTCTCTAACCTCCTTCTGTTTCAGTGTCTGTCTGTCTTTATTTCTATCTGTCTTTTTCTCTCTGTCTCTCTGTTTCTCTCTATATCTCTATCTCTCTCTTTTTCTTTCTGTTTCACTCTCTGTGTGTCAGTCTGTCTTTATCTCTAATTAAATAGAAGCTCTAGAAGTATACACAGTGAATCCACTTGCAAATTTTCTGCTGCAGCTGGTAGCGAATCGTCAGTAGGGACATGGCATGGCTTTATGACGTCACATCACTACTGATGAGCACTGAATACAATATAGCCATATCGTTTTACATTGTCTGGATACCTCAACGATTTATAAGCCAAGGAATGTGAAACATTGTCCAAACTTGCCATTAGCTGACTGTGATTTGTTTCTATGTAATCAGATCACAGTTATCTGGTGGCAGGGAGGAGACATGACCACCACGAAAGCATAGCCATTATCTTAGGCAAACATGTTGATCCTAGTGCGAATTATATCATGTGTGGTGACCGTCGACGTTGTGTCCCTTTTCATTTGTCCTTCGGTGTATATATGTATATATCTTTTTTCTTGTCCTGGGACTTGTCATTGCAGACACGTCATCTTATATGTCCTGTACTTAGGGTGTCAGGAAGACATGAACTTTTCATATGTGTTCAAAGTTTCAGGGAAAAAAAGGCAATGCGGTATATTGCAAATCAGGGAGGGCAGAAAGCACATTAAGTAAATAAATAAAAAGATAAGGACGTGAAAGGCCTAAAACGGCCTTCATCTTGCCGGCAACACTGACAAAATCAAAGCCTGTAGTGAATGGAGAATCACCCCTTTCCTCCCCCCCTCCCCCCCCCCCTCAGCCAAAATAAAATTTAAAACAAAAATGCAAGGCCTGCGACAATTCAGGATCCAGTAAGATTAAGAATGCATTCAAAAATTCCAAAAAAAAAAGGGGGGGCCTGAACTTTGTGAGACTGTTTTCCTCACTCACTGCATTTGCGCGATTTAATAAGTGTATCATTCTAGAACTTTCCATGGTCAGCTTTTTGACTTCGGCACGTGTCTTCTTCGTCAGACGGCATGTGACCTGTGCCAATCGTTCATACCACAGCTCTCTGCCGAAAGCGAAACAGCTAGAATCCAACGCCCGTAGTAACTGATTGGATTATCACTGCTGTACATGAAATGTGCGACTGGAATTGGACAGAGAGATGGAGATCTTTGTTTCTCCGGGGCCTCAGCCTAGGGTTATTGTCCCTAAACTGACTGTTTTTTATGATATTATCTATTACTAATTTAAATTAGTTATCTGCCAGACAAATATGCTGGCGTGATGGTGTCCTGGACGCATTAAATGGCTGTTTAAACCATAGACGGGCGGAATTTCTGGGCCAAGGCTATATATCCCACTCAGCCCCACTAATTTTATAAATTGTAAGAGTTGGAATTGTCTGTCATTGGAAATGACGAAAGAGACTTGACTACCTTGGACTCCATTGATTGATTTTGATGTCCTATGTGTGGCCGAAGTTATTATCCAAAGCTTTCTGCTCCAAGGGAAACAACTCCTGTAACAGCCAAGCCGACAACGAATTGGCTGGAGTGAAGGGCCTGCAAGGCTTGTTACTGTTATTGTTAACCATGTAGATCTAGGGCAGTTACATATTCACTGTTGGTTGTTCTTTTTTTTCGCCATTGATTGCTAACTTACCTCTGAATTGTATTGATTGGGGCGTGTGTTGTTTTTGGAGTCATATCGCATACAATGCAGAGCTACAGGGAGACAATCACTACCTCATTTATGTAAACAGGTGATGGAATGAACACAGGATAGATAGGAAGGATAAATAACTATATTTGCGTGCTGTAAAGTTCACAAAAAATCACACCCTTCAAATTAACACATCGTCCCATCCCGTCAAATTCACAAAAATTTAATACACACAAACCAAGAACAGGTCTACTGAAGACAACTCTTTCAAAAATACGAAAGTTTCCTCAATGAGGGAAGACCTAAGACCAGATTATCTGAGTAACCAACTGACCGATGATGTGTTTAATTAAACCGATCACATCACGCTGCTTTGGATAAAAAGATTTTTGGTATCACAGACTTCAAAAGCTCGTTTAGAAACGCCTAGAATTAGTGTATGAATGGGCTTGTCATGGCACTGGCTTAGTTGTGTGCTGTTGTGTGTGGAATTCTGTGTTGTCACTTTACCTTCGGCCTGTGTCTTCTTCGACAAGTGGCATGTAATCTGTATCCTCTGTTGTAGATCTACCGCTGAACAGTTACAACTTGCTGCTATATTGTTTTTGAGCTTTACACAATATTTATTTACCCCTTTTCGCTATTGATTGTTTATCCGTTAGCTGTATTGGTACCGATGTGTGTTGCACTCCTCTCATCGCAAACCATGCATCTACAGAAAGACAGTCACATCTTGAGCGGAATGACCACGGAACAGATGGGAATAATGACTGATTATATTCTTGTCTTGGAAGTTTCACATCCGTCCTTGAATGTGGTACACCATCACCTCATCGCCTCCCCGAATAAAAATCACACATGAAGAACAGAAATGCGCCAATCTGGAGCCAATTCTTTCGACAAAAAAAACAACAACCCCCACCCTTAAAGTTGTTTAAATGCGAGACGACCTGTGACCAAGTTATGTCTTGGTTTCAATAGTCATAAAAGTCAAAAAAGAAAAGAAAAGGCATGGGCTTTGTGTGTTTTTACCTACCTCGCATTCGGCCCTAAAGAGAGTACATATATCCTAAGAGTTGGAATTTGGCAGATCGTGATTCCAGCCCTTACCAGTTGCCACTTCCATGCCCCAAAAGAGAAATTTGAATTCTCAATGGAACTTTTTTACGACTCACGGACTGCCTATGTGTGAGCTGAATTGTTGGTGCTGTGAGTAGTACCTGCAGTGTCTCAGTACCTCGGCGAATGTGCTGACTATGGAGTTTTGAGGGTCCCGTGTTTTACCTTCTGCCACCATCTTCCATTACGGCATGGGATTTGTATCAAAAGGGAGGTTTTGATGGACAAGCAGATGATTGGTTACATGGGTCTTTAGGCGCCCCACTGCACTGTCTCGGTTTTTCAGCAAGTGTCATAAGTGAGAGTTGTCCATGCCAGTGCTGACCTCAGGCCAATTGAGATTTTCGTCCACCCTCAGTACCTGCAGTGTCTCAGTACCTCGGCGAATGTGCTGCGTATGGGTTTTTTTTTTACCTTCAGCCACCCACCTTCCATTATGGCATGGGATATGTATCAAAAGGGAGGTTTTGATGGACACGCCGATGGTTGATTGCATGCGTCTTTAAGTTCCCCACAGCATTGGCTCAGTTTTTTCAGCAATTGTCATGAGTGAGAATTGCCCATCTCAGTGCTGACCTCAGGGCAATTGAGATTTTCGTCCACCCTCAGGCTGTATATTCATGCATCATCATGTATTCATGAAAATATGATTATGAAATATAGAAGTTGACCGTTAAGTGCAGGCTTGTCCAGTGGTTTCAATCTTGTAAAGCTTGTCCGTTTATCAGCTACATCTTGGATATTTCCACGTTCATTTTACTCTTAGCCTGGGTCTTCTGCGACAGATGGCTGGTGATCTGTGCCAATTGTTCATATCACAACCATCTGCCGAAAGAGAAAGGGCTAGAAATCAACGTCTTTAGCAACTGTCTGGAAATCTTTGCTTCTCTCTGTCTCTTTTTTTTTCTATCATTGTCTTTCTCTCTCCCTCTGTCTGTCTTTATCTCTGATTACACAGAAGCTCTAGAATTATACACAGCTGCACGGTGAATCGACCTGCAGGTTTTCTGCTGCAACTGGTTGTGAGTCGTCAGTAGGGACGTGGCATGGCTTAATGACGTCACAGCATTACTGATGAGCTCTGAGGTTCCCACAACATGGCCATATCGTTTTACATTGTCTAGATACCTCTAAGGTAATCCAATGCGTGTGAAACATTGTCCAGACTTGCCACCAGATGACTGTGATTTGTTTCTATGTAATCAGATCACAGTCATCTGGTGGCGGGGAAGAGACGTGACCACCACGAAAGATTAGCCATCATCTTGTTCGAACATGTTGATCCTAACGCGAATTATGGCCTGTTTGGCGACCATCGATGATGTGTGCTTTTTCAGTTGTCCTAAGGTGTACATGTATATTTTTTTCTTGTCCTGAGACTTACCATCGCAGACCCGCCATCTTATTTGTCCTGTACTTTGCGTGTCAGGAAGACATTAACTTTTCATATGTGTTAAGTTTCAGGAAAAAAAGGCAATGCGGTATATTGCAAATCAAGGATGGCAGAAAGCACATTAAGTACATAAATAAGTAAATTACGTGAAAGGCCTAAAACGGCCATCATCTTGCCGACAACACTGACCAAAATTCAACGCCTGTAGTGGATGAAGTTTGAGCCACTTTTAGACACTTCTGCTGATCCTATGCAGGCATCAGAAGGCTAAAAGACAGCCCAAAGAGAGACAACAAGAAAAAAACATGAGAGGTGTAGCGTGGCCGGCGCGCCGTTAAACTCAAACTCAGACACCACAGTTACATTGTCCAGTGTTGCTTGTTACTTGTAGGTGTGAGCCCGAATTGGCTGACTCTGTACCTATCTGCGTGAATATGCGTTAGTGTCGGATTTGTATTAGTTGTCACGGTAATAAGACAGGTACAAATCGTATACAGTCCAAGGGAAACAAGCACTGCTCCGTTTAGAACGCCGACCGAATGAAATTGTCTAGATAGAATGACGGCCCTTAGTCAGTCATAGTGCAACAGTTATTTTTACGAAGATTCTACAACGAACCATGTAGATTCAGAAGTCACAACGAGTGTGCTTTTCTAGAATTTTTTTATGTCTACCTGTATCATCGGACAGTGTCTTCCTCTACCCATGGCGAGAGATCTATGCCGATTGGTCATATCACAGATCTGCGTTGAAAGGAACGGGGTGAGAATCCAACGCCTGAACTCATTGACTGGAAATTTCATGGAAGTGCCGTATAAATTTGCATACTTTGGTGCTTTCACGGTTGTTTTGAGTTTTGTCAAAGAGTACCTGTTTATGGTGTACTCGTGGTCGGTGCGTTGGGCAAGTGTCTGATTTGTACTGGTTACATGATTGTGATTAGACTATACAGTAGAATTATCACTGCACAAAACTGAAACCCATTTATGAGGGAGGCAATCATTGCTCCACATAATTTCAATCCAATAACCTCACCCCACCCCTCGTCAAAAAATTTTTTTTAAAATGCAAGGCTTGTGAGAATTCAGGATCCAGTAAGAATGCATTCAACAATGTCAAAAAAAAAAGGGGGCATGAACTTTGTGCGACTGTTTTACTCACTCACTGCATTTGCGCGATTTAATAAGTGTGCCATTCCAGAACTTTCCACGGTCAACTTTTTAACTTCCGCCCGTGTCTTCTTCAGTAGACGGCATGTGATCTGTGCCAATCGTTCATATCACAGCTCTCTGCCGAAAGAGAAAGGGCTAGAATCCAACACCTGTAGTCACTGATTGAAAATTACTGCTGTACATGTAATGTGAGACTGGAATTGGAAGGAGAGATGGTGATGGAGATCTTAGGTTCTCGGGGGGGGGGGGGGGTCAGCTTAGGGTTGTTGGTCCTAAACTGACTGTTTGGTTATGTACTACTAACTAGTTTTAGATCAGACAAATTCTGGCGTGGTCTTGTTCCGGACACATGAGATGGCTGTTTCCACCATAGTTGGAATTTCTGGGCCAACGTTGTTTCCCACTCGGCACCACCAATTTTATAAATTCTAAGAGTTGGAATTCTGCAGATTGTGATTCCAGCCATCACCAGTTGCCACTTCTGTGTCCCAAAACAGAAATTTGAATTCTTAACGGAACTTTTTTAAAAATGACTTCTCGTGAATCTGAGCTGAATTGTTTGTGACGTGCGTAGAACCTGCAGTGTCTCAGTTTTTATTCCTCGGCGAATGTGCTGCGTATGGAATTTGGAGGGTCCCATTTTTTTTACCTTCAGCCACATATTCCATTATGGCATGTGAAATGTAAGAAAAGAAAGGTTTTGTTGGACAAGCCGATGCGTCTTTAGGCGCCCCACAGCATTGTTTTTCAGCAAGTGTCATAAGTGAGAGTTACCTCTCTCAGTGCTGACCTCAGGGCAATTGAGATTTTCGTCCACCCTCAGCCTGTATATTCATGAATCATCATGTATTCATGAAAATATGAAATATGAAGTTGAAAGTGAAGTGCAGGCTTGACCAGTGCCGTGATTTGTTTCAGACCTGTAAAACATGTCCATTTCTCACCTGCGTCTTGGATGTTTCTATGCTCATTTTACTCTTAGCCTGGGTCTCCTTCGTCAGATGGCTGGTGATCTGTGCCAATTGTTCATATCACAGCCATGTGCCGAAAGAGAAAGGGCTAGAAATTCAGCGTCTTTAGCAACTGTTTTGAAATCTTTGCTACGGAGTACAGCTGAAATCGACTGGGAAAGATGATCTTTATTTGTGGAGGGCTTTAGCTATGGCTGTTACTGATCTAATGCAGGATACGAAATTATTTAGGTATCTACATGACTGCTGATGTGTATGTCAAGTTGCTCAGATCACAGCCATTTAGATAGAGAGATTGGGAGTGCAAACTTCAATTTCTTTTATGAAAAGAAAGACACGGAACCGTGGCCTTTTATGGTGACTTTTTTTTAAAAGAGTTATTCTTCATATCACAGCCATTTGCTGAAAGAGAGACGGTCAGAAGCCAGGGCCTACATTCACTGGCTGAAACTGTCAGGTGGAAATTTTCTTGTCAGATATGATGGTGTGCTTGTGGTTGAGATATGACTGCTCCGTAACGGGTCAAATTTGTGGTCTCAGAGCTGTATCACTTCCGGCTCACTCGTTTCAAACGTTCACGTTTATCCGTACTGACCATGATGAATGATACCAATGTCACAACCTGGCTGTAGGAAGCAGATGGGATTGTAACTCGGACTTGTGACTTTTGTTAAACTCATGCATTTTTTTTTTTAACCACGGTACCTTTTGAAGGTTGTGATATGACATGGGATATAGGCTTTTGTTGAGTTGGGAGGATTCCGTTCTTAGTTTTCGTACTAAATGGATTTACTTCACAAAAGTTAATGTGTCATTGGCGCGTACCTGATGTGTTGACAGCCAGATCGTATGGACTCCCATCGGTGGTCAAGATTTTTGGCTCATACACAGCTTGTCTCTATGAATAATCAAATGATTGACGGTTTTTACTTCATTCTCGTCCTAACTGTACAAGAAACCCCGTATGGTTTATATTACAGACGCCATTTTTATACTATAGAAGAAGGTGGTGTGAATCGACCTGCTGGATTTCTGCTGCAGCTACAGGGAATCGCGGTTCCCGTCAGTAGGACGGTGGCATGGGAGTATGACGTCACATGCACAGCACTACTGATGAGCGTTGAGGTTCCGACAACACAGATACATCGTTTTACATTGTCTGGCTCCCGGTGTATGTGGAACATTGTCTTGTCTTGTCATCAGACAGTTACCTGGAGGCAGGGAAGAGACATGACCACCACGAAAGATTAGCCGTCATCTTGGTCGAATATGTTGATCCTTACGCGAACTGCGGCGTGTGTGACGACCATCGATGTTGTGTGCTTTTTCAGTTGTCCTTAAATGTATATGAATATTTTTTATTGACCTGTGCCTTGCCATCGCAGACCCGCCATCTTATTTGTTCTGTACTTTGTGTGAGCAGTGGTTTCAGCCCTGTAAAACATGTCCATTTCTCACCTACGTCTTGGATGGATGTTTCCATGCTCACTTTACTCTTAGCCTGGGTCTTCTTCGTCAGATGGCTGGTGATCTGTGCCAATTGTTCATATCACAGCCATGTGCCGAAAGAGAAAGGGCTAGAAATTCAACGTCTTTAGCAACTGTTAGGAAATCTTTGCTACAGAGGACAGCTGAAATAGACTGGGAAAGATTATCTTTATTTGTGGTTTATGTCCTGTACTTTGCGTGTCAGGAAGACATGAACTTTTCATATGTGTTCAAAGTTTCAGGAAAAAAGGCAATGCGGTATATATTGCAAATCAAGGATGGCAGAAAGCACATTAAATAAATAAATAAATAAATAAAAACGTGAAAGGCCTAAAACGGCCGCCATCTTGCCGACAACACTGACCAAAAATTCAACACCTGTAGTGAATGTAGTTTGATCCAATTTTAGACACCATAGATCCTATAGGCATCAGAAGGCTAAAAGACAGCCCAAAGAGAGACAGCAAGAAAAACATGAGAGGCCTAGAGTGGCCGACGCGCCGTTAAACTCAAACTCAGACACCACATACACATTGTCCAGTGTTGATTGTTACTTGTGGGTGTGGACCTGAATTGGCTGACTGTGCCACCATCTGCGTGAATACGGGTTTATGCCGGATTTGTATTAGTTGTCAAGGTAATAAGACAGGTATAAATAGTATACAGTCCAAAGGAAACAATCACTGCTCCGTTTAGAACACCAATCAGTGAAATTGTCTAGATGGAATGACGGGCCTTAGTCAGTCGTCGTGCAATAGTACATATTACTTTTACGAAGATTCCACAACGATCCATGTAAGTTCAAAAGTCACAACGAGTGTGCATTTCTAGAATTCTTTATGTCTACCTGTACCATCAGACAGTGTCTTCTTCGACACATGGCGAATGATCTATGCCGATTGGTCATATCACAGGTCTGCGTCGAAAGACGCGGGGTGAGAATCCAAGGCCCGAAGTCACTGATTGGAAATTTCATGGAAGTGCCGTATGAATTTGCATACTTTGGTGCTTTCACGGTTGTTTTGAGTTTTGTCAGAGAGTACCTGTTTATGGTGTACTCGTGGTCAGTGTGTTGGGCAAGTGTCTGAGTTGTACTGATTACATGATTAGGCTATACAGTAGAATTATCACTGCACAAAACTGAAACCCATTTTATGATTTATGAGGGAGGCAATCATTGCTCCACATAAATTCAATCCAATAACCTCGCCCCCACCCCAGCCCACCCCCCGTCAAAAAAAAAAAATGCAAGGCTTGTGAGAATTCAGGATCCAGTAAGAATGCATTCAACAATGTCAAAAAAAAAAGGGGGCATGAACTTTGTGCGACAGTTTTCCTTAATCACTGCACTTGCGCGATTTAATAAGTGTGCCATTCCAGAACTTTTCATGGTCAACTTTTTAACTTCGGCCCGTGTCTTCTTCGACAGACCAACACCAGGAAATAAGAGACAGTTTTGATTTTGATAATGATGAATGTAATATTTGTTTTGATTATGATGCTGTTGTGAAACAATTTAAATCTGTTAAGGAAAGAAAGGCATCTGGACCAGATAACATTGGAAGCAAAGTAGTGAGAACATGTGCTGAACAACTAGCAAAAATTTTTACTTTCATCTTCAACAAATCCTTTCAAAACCATTACATACCAAACATTTGGAGACTGTCAAAAATCTTACCTGTCCCCAAAAAACCAAAAATATCTGAAATGAACGACCTTCGCCCAGTTGCATTAACTTCCATTATCTTTAAATGCTTTGAAAAACTTGTTTTAACTGAACTAACGGAGGAGGTCAAACAAAATCTCGATCCTTTGCAATTTGCATACAAAGAAAACAGGAACACAGAAGACGCCTTATTGTTTTTATTGCATAACGTCTACAGTCATTTAGACACTGGTAAAACCTGTGTTCGTGTGCTCCTAGTCGATTTTTCGTCTGCGTTTAACACCATACAACCGCACTTAATGTTTCAAAAGCTTACCAACCTACACGTGAGTTCTTTTTTAAAGAGCTGGATCTTCGAATTTCTAACACAGAGAAGCCAGTTTGTGGATATAAACAACACATTTTCCAAATTACTCACAACAAACACAGGAGCGCCACAAGGCTGCGTGCTGTCACCTGCCTTGTATACATTGTATACAAATGATTTCACTGTGACACACAACAACGTTTACCTTCTTAAATTTGCCGACGACTCTGCTATTTTAGGCCTTTTACCTAACTCTGGCCACGAATATTCTAACATTGTACAATCCTTTCATTGTTGGTGTAATAACAACTATCTTCTACTGAATGTTAAGAAAACAAAAGAGCTTGTTTTTGACTTTAGGAAAAATAACAACGATCCTGTTTGCCCTCTTACTATCAACAATGAAGAGGTTGAAATTGTCACAGAGGCCAAATATCTTGGCATTACTATTGATTCATTGCTTAACTGGCATGCGCATGTAACATATGTATACTGTACAATAAAGCGCATGTATTTCCTCAGAAAGCTCCGCTTTTTAAAAGTTAGCAAAAGCATTCTGAAAATATTTTACACCATGGCTATTCAGAGCGTTTTGATGTATGGAGTTGTCTGTTGGGGAGGAAACATCTTACAAAAAGATAAAAATAAGATCAATAATTTAATTAAAAAAGCATCCAAAATTTGTATCTGTGATCTGCCATATTTTGATGAGCTGTACACTGGTGCTTGTATTAAAAAAGCTAATATTATTATAAATGACCCCCAACATGCCCTGAACAAGGAATATATAAGATCTGTAAGAAGTTTAAGGCTGTTGTCAAAGAAAACTAAAACTGAGCGCTACTTTAAATCGTTTATTCCATCATCAACTAGGATGTTACAATAATGTCGTCATCTTGATCGTAATCTGTGCACAGTTGAATTATGTCCTGCGTGTCAGGTCAATGTGTTTTAGTTAGGGAAGCATATTGTGTGCACTGTTAATTTTGTTAATTTAGTTAATTTATCAGTGTGTGTGTATATATGTGTGTGTGCGCGCTATGTATCATACTTTCTGCTTCTGTAACTGTATTGTTATGTATTCAATGATCAAAACAAATTTCCTTGTACAAGGACGAATAAAATTTATCTTATCTTATCTTATGTGATCTGTGCCAATCGTTCATATCACAGCTCTCTGCCGAAAGAGAAAGGGCCAGAACCCAACACCTGTAGTCACTGAATGGAAATCACTGCTGTACGTGTAATGTGCGACTGTAATTGGAGGGAGAGATGGAGATGGGGATCTTTGTTTCTCGGGGGGGGGGGGGGCTCAGCCGAGGGTTGTTGGCCCTAAATTGATTGTTTGTCTATGTACTACTGATTAGTTTTAGATCAGACAAATGCTGGCGTGGTCTTGTCCCGGACACATGAGATGGCTGTTTCCACCATAGCTGGAATTTCTGGGCCAACGCTATTTCCCACTCAGCCCCACCAATTTTATGAATTTATGAGATGGAATTCTGCAGATTGTGATTCCAGCCGTCACCAGTTGCCACTTCTATGCCCCAAAACAGAAATTTGAATTCTTAACGGAACTTTTTTTTTTACGTCTTTTCATGTCTGAGTTGAATTGTTTGTGACGTGCGCAGAACCTGCAGTGTCTCAGTTCCTCGGCGAATGTGCTGCCTATGGAATTTGGAGGGTCCCATGTTTTACCTTCAGCCCCATCTTCCATTATGGCATGTGAAATGTACCAAAAGGAAGGTTTTCATGGACAAGCCGATGTGTCCTTAGGTGCACCACAGCATTGGCTCAAAGTGTTTTCAGCAACTGTAATAAGTGAGAGTTACCCATCTCAGTGCTGACCTCAGGGCAATTGAGATTTTCGTCCACCCTCAGCCTGTATATTCATGCATCATCATGTATTCATGAAAATATGAAATTATAGAAATTGACAATGAAGTGCAGGCTTGTCCAGTGGTTTCAACCCTGTAAAGCTTGTCCATTTCTCACCTACGTCTTGGATGTTTCCACGTTCATTTTACTCTTAGCCTGGGTCTTCTTCGACATTTGGCTGGTGATCTGTGTCAATTGCTCATGTCACAACCATCTGCCGAAAGAGAAAGGGCTAGAAATTCAACTTCTTTATCAACTGTCTGGAAATCTTTGCTACGGAGGACAGCTGAAATAGACTGGGAAAGATGATCTTTATTTGTGGAGGGCTTCAGCTATGGCTGTTGCTGATCTAATGCAGGATAAGAAATTGTCTAGGACTACTAGGTATCTATATGACTGCCGATTTGTATCACAGCCATTTAGATAAGAGAGATTTGGTAAGTGCAAACTTCTCAATTT
This sequence comes from Onchidella celtica, assembly GCA_963931925.1. Taxonomy (NCBI): domain Eukaryota; kingdom Metazoa; phylum Mollusca; class Gastropoda; order Systellommatophora; family Onchidiidae; genus Onchidella; species Onchidella celtica. The sequence goes on from OZ007580.1 coordinate 43,852,444, forward strand.
CTTTTATGAAAAGAAAGACACGGAATTCATGTATTTTTATGCTCCTCGCTATATTGGCTCATTATTTCAGCAAGTGTGAAGACATGAGTGATTTATTGTTTGAATTGCCATGGTAGTGTGACGTCACAGCATTACTGGTGAACCGTGAAGTTCTGACAATACAGACACATTGCTTTACATTGTCAGATTCCCAGTTTGTGTGAACTGTCATGTCATCAGGTGACTGTGGTTTGTTACATGTCATCAGACACAGTCATCTGGAGGCAGGGAAGAGACATTGCCACCCCGGAAGTATGGCTTCACCTCAGACGAACATGTTGACCCTTGCGTGAATAAGACGACCCTCAGTGTTGTGTGCTTTTCAGTTGTCTTTCGATGTATATAATCTTTTTTCTTGTCATGAGCCTTATTGTGTCTCTAACCTCTTTCTGTTTCAGTGTCTGTCTGTCTTTCGTTGTATCTGTCTCTTTCTCTCTGTCTCTCTGTTTTTCTCTCCATCTCTCTTTTTATCTGTCTATCTCTCTCTTTCTCTTTCTGTTTCACTCTCTGTGTGTCAGTCTGTCTTTGTCTCTAATTAAATAGAAGCACTAGAAGTATACACAATGAATCCACTTGCAGATTTTCTGCTGCCGCTGGTAGCGAATCGTCAGTAGGGACATGGCATGGCTTTATGACGTCACAGCACTAATGATGAGCACTGAAGTTCCCACAACACAGCCAAATCGTTTTACAATGTATGGATACCTCTACGATTATAAGCCAATGAATGTGAAACATTGTCCAAACTTGCCATTAGGTAACTGGGGTTTGTTTCTATGTAATCAGATCACAGTTATCTGGTGGCAGGGAAGAGGCATGACCACCACGAAAGTATAGCCATCATCTTAGGCAAACATGTTGATCGATTTCATAATTCATCTACGAGTAGCCGTCTTTTCTTTGTTCGTATTCAAGTCAACTAATGCATCTCTGGGTTGCATGGGAAAGAGGGCGGGAAATGTCCTACTCAGTCCTCCTCCACGAAAGCTTTGGATATGTGTCACTGACGGGAGCGTGATGTGTTGACAGCTAGAGCGTAGCACCTCCCATCGATGGTCAAGATTATTGGCTCAGAGACAACTTGTGTCAAGGGATAAATCAATTGATCTACGGTTTTTACTTCATTCTCGTCCTAACTGTATAAAGAACCACTTATGGTTTATATATTACAGAAGTTATTCTTGTACTATAGAAGAAGGCGGAGAGATTCGACCAACTGGTTTTCTGCTGCAGCTACAGGGAATTGCGGTTCTCGTCAGTAGGGCGGTGGCATGATAGTATGACGTCTCATGCAAAGCGCTACTGATGAGCGTTGAGGTTCCGACAACACAGACACATCGTTTTACATCGTCTGGCGCCCAGTGTGTGTGAAACATTGTCCTGTCTTGTCATCAGATCACTGTGATTTGTTATATGTCATCAGACACATCGTTTGGAGGCAGGAAAGAGACATGACCACCACGAAAATTATCATCACCATGAACAAACATGTTGATCATTGCGCAAATAGGACGACCTCCAGTCTTGTGTGTTTTTCAGTTTTTCGATTTTTTTTTCTTGTCCTGAGCCTTATTGACTCTTTGTGTGTCTGTTTCAGTGGCTGTCTGTTTTTCTTTCTATCCAACTCTCTCTTTATCTCTCTGTATGTCTGTCTGTAAGTTTGTCTTTATCTCTGATTACACAGAAGCTCTAGAAGTATACACAGCTACACGGTGAATCGACTTACAGGTTTTCTGCTGCAGCTGGTGTAGTGAGTCGCCATGCGGGAAACGTGGCATGGCATTCTGAGGTCACAGCACTGCTGGTGAGCACTGAGGTTTCCACAACACGGCCATATCTTTTACAGTGACTGAATCCCTCGAAGTGTCCAGACTTGCCATCAGGTGACTGTGATTTGTTTATATGTAATCAGATCACAGTCATCTGGTGGCAGGGAAGAGATATGACCGTCACGACAATGTAGCATCACCTGAGTCGAATATGTTGAACCTTACGCGTATTATGGTGTGTGTGACCACCGTCGACGTTATGTCCTTTTTCAGTTGTCTTTCGGTGTACATGTAGAGATTTGTCATGAGATCCGCAGACCCACACAGCCTTTTACATTGCTGGCTATCAGCGTATGTGAAACATTGTCCTGTCTTGTCATCAGATGACTGTGATTTGTTATAAGTCATCAGACGCAGTCATTTGGAGGCAGGGAAGAGACATGACCACCACGAAAGTATAGCATCACCTCAGTCAAACATGTTGATCCTTACGCGAATAAGACGACCCACAGTGTTGTGTGATTTTCAGTTGTCTTTCGATGTATGTATTTCCTTGTCCTGAACTTTAATGTCTCTCTGTGTGTCTCTTTCATTGTCTGTCTGTCTTTCTGTCTATCCGTCTCACTCTCTCTCTCTCTCTTTCTCTCTCTGTAAATTTGTCTTTATCTCTGATTACATAGAAGCTCTTGAAGTATACACAGCTGCACGGTGAATCGACTTACAGGTTTTTTGCTGCAGCTGGTAGTGAATCGTCAGTAGGGACATGGCATGGCTTAATGACGTCACAGCACTACTGATGAGCGCTGAGGTTCCCACAAGGCACAACACAGCCATATCTTTTACATTGTCTGGATGCCTGTAACCTAACCCAGTGTAAGTGAAACATTGACCTGACGTCATCAGTTGACTGTGATTTGTTACATGTAATCATATCAGACATCTGGTGGCAGGGACGAGGCATGATTGGCACCAACGCATCTTATATTATCATCAGATGACATGTCACATACCTCTCGTCTTTCTCTCTTTCGATCATTACTTTTATTATTACATGTAGATGGCGTACCGAACGCGGCCCGGAATGAACTTGTGCTCTCTCTTTCTCTCTCTCTCTCTCCTTCTCCCCCCCCCCCCCCATCTCTCTCGCTCTCTAATAATCTGCAGTCTCACTTCTGAGCTTATGCAAGACGCACCAAATTGAAAGCTTGATAAGGCCTGTTTACACTGGTAGGTTTTAAGAATAGAAAAAAGGAAAGGAAATCTAGCGGAAAGCCTGTCGCGTTTACACTGTTCCGAAATCGGAATGGAATCCGACTCTTTCCTATTTCCTTTCCGATTTCCCCCTGAAACGCTGGAATAGGACCATTCCTATTTTCATTCCGATTTCGGAAAGGTTATGCGTCACGTGACTACCGCCTCGGTGTAAAATGGCGTTCGGTCGACCTATCGAAGAAACTATGCTGAGTATCGCGATGTGGGTTACATGGGGATATTTCGACTGACACTCTTTCGAGGTCCGCTCCCACAATCGACGAACACACAAAAATAAATACTTGCACTCTAAAAACTAAATAAATCAATTGCTTTCAATTTTAGCAGAACTGTAGGGCAGTTTAATTACAGGAATTAATGTAACAAATATAATTATAAATATATATATCAATTCAAAGGCAACTGAATCTAACTAATGAAACTACCGCTTTCTATAAAGACTAACGTATTCAATCTAACTACTTGCAGGTCATATGAGTTATATGGCAAATAGAATCCGCGCACGTGGCGACGGATATAACAGTTTAAATTCTATTAATTCAATGAGACATGTTATGATATGGACATTTCCTCTAGACACGCCATGGAGAATGCTTGTACAACCATGCGTTGTCTGGCGGTAGCTCTGAAACTGTCTTCAAAAGTAAGTAGAACGGTTCACTTTCATCATTACAAATTAGTATGGACTCTCACCATGCGGCCCTCACTAGGAGTGAGAGCGCTGGATGTAAACGCTGTGGGTTTATATCAAACCAAGTAGCTTAGGCTCTGGAGCTTTAAATCATGCTCCTCACAATGGACTGCTCAACTGCGTCTCTATGTCCCTCATTTGGCTGAGGACTATCGCCGACCACCTCGTAAATGGATTGTCTACATGTGGCCCAGAACTAAGTTCTGTATGGCCTTAAATACTGGACTGCATCTGCAGCTTACCGTCTAATTCCTGGATTGTGATTGGTGCAACCACTTCTAGCTCAGCTGCCGAACTGAGTTATTTTAAGTAACAGCCCTACGCAACGACCTTGGGTCGACATCAAAGGTCGAATTACTTCAATACAATATAATATAAATTTTATAGCAATAAATTCTTAACATGTTCAAAACCCCGAGCTTTTACTCTGGATCACGGTTTTTCTGTACGTCAACAGACGTCTCAATAACATTTAATTCCTACTCACCCCTTCCCTCTTTACTAAACCTAGTTCAAAACACGAGATATAACAAGTGCTCAGTCATGCACACCTACGCTGTCCGTCTATCCTTCCCCACATCTTCTGTCTATCTATTATAAAAAAAACTGTTCAAAACAACTTGTTTACGAGACCAAGTTATGCTGGCTCGCACAATAATTACGTTTGTAAAAATTACTCACTGCTCTCTCACAAAAATTTAGTCAGTGGAAACATTTATGAATTAAATCTGTGCTTGACACATCCCCCACCCCGGTGAAAACTTAGGGTTTGAACGACATAACTGTCTACTAACGTTGCTATGTAATAGTACTTTGGAAAGGGCTATATAGTAAAAAATATATCGTTACTGAAAGTCAAAAAAAATAATTCTAAGAACGTGCATTATCGATGGACAATAGCATATGTATATTTATATGCGACGTTCTGTGATAATATATAATTATTGTAGCACTTAAGAATTAAAGTGATAAACTTCTCTCACACAGACATACTGTAAAGACTGAAATATTGAGCAACTAGCTCATCGCTTCATTGAGCGTAATTAATACATTCATAGGACATGAACGAACAATAGTTAATTAAAGTAATGGTATCCTGGCAGCAGTAGGTCTGGTCGCTCGGTTTGCCATTTTCTCATCTCATTGACCCGCAGACAAAGGCGTCAAGGTTGTCTGAAACTCAGGTCGTGGTCAGGATGGACGCTAATGGAAAAAGGAATCACATGGAAATTTTGAGAAAGAATGTCCATAATTGGTAGGACAATATAATGTGAAACCATCCACGGTCTCCGAAAAAGGTGAAAAATGCTCAACCTCAATGTTCAACAGACTATTTTAGAATACTAAATCAAACGGGACAATACATCAGCTTGTAAATTATCCTTCCCAGGTATAGCCCGAATAGTAAATTTGTATTCCTGGAGCGCAAGGCTCCATCTGGTTAGTCGAGCATTCTTGGCTCTGTTCGACTTAAGAAACAGTAATGGTCGATGATCCGTTTCAATTATAAATTCGGACATTAATAAGTATCGAGAAAATGCATCTACCGCGTAAACAATTGCGAGGCAATCTCGTTCGACAATCGCATAGCGCGTCTCTCGATCAAGTAATTTCCGGCTTGCATATAAGCACGGTCGCAAGAAACCGTCACGCTGTTGGAGTAACACAGCGCCTATTCCTTTATCTGATGCATCCGTTCGGACGACGAATGTCTGGCGTATATCGGGTAAAACAAGCAGAGGGAAAGTAGAAAATAAATTCTGAATAGTGTGAAGGGTATCAGCGCACTGAGGCGTCCAGACGACTCTATTTGGAAGATTCTTCCTCGTTAGATCAGATAACGGGGCTGAGAGAGAGGAAAAGTTTGGTATAAATTTCCTGTAATAATTCAAAAGTCCCAACAAGCTACGGACTTGCTTTTTAGTTTTAGGGGGTTGTAGTTTCAAAATACTGGAGATCTTGCGATCGTCTGGAGTCTGAACCCCGTGGGTTATGGTATGACCCAAAAAGTTTATATGCTGATATCCCAGGAACACTTTACTGGGTCGCGCGGTAAGGCCAGCTCGGCGAAGAGCGACAAAAACTTCACGAAGGGCCATTAAGTGGCCAGCCCAATCAGCCTGAAAAATACATATATCATCGAAATATGATAGAACGCAGCGCAATTCATTTAGTAAGATGTTCATCATGCGCGCGAACGTGGCTAGAGCAGTAACCAGTCCAAAAGGCATATATTTCCATTGCATTAAACCCAAAGGGGTTTGAAAAGCTGTATATTGTCTACTTCCTTCTTCGAGAGGAATCTGCCAATATCCTTTGGATAAGTCTATTTTCGAGAAGATACTTGCATTGGATAACCGCGCGAATAAGTCTTCCTGATTGGGAATGGGTTCCGCATCATAGATGGCTATAGCATTGAGCTTTCTATAGTCAATACAAAAACGCACGGTATCGTCTTTCTTCTTGACCAAGACAATCGGCGAGCAATACGGACTTGTTGATCGCTCTATGACGCCTAGCCGTAGCATGGCACGTACTTCTGTAATTATCGTTTCGTGAGCGTGCAGCGGGCGCGGGTACGGTTTAACAAACACTGGTACGTCTGTCTGAAGTCGTATTACATGTTGGACTAAAGACGTACAACCCGGCAAATCAGTGAACACCGTGGCAAATTCTTGGAGCAGGTGTGTAAGATCCTGTTTCTTCGACGGCGCAAGCTCATCATTGATATTAACATCGTTTATACTCTCGGTGGCCTGTAATGTGGGCAACGATTTGTCGATACTCAAAGGGTCCTCGTCGTCGACAGTAACTAAAGCCGCGTTGGCCCTTGGGACGACATGAACGGAGTTGTTACGACGATCATCGCTAGGCAGGTACTTTTTCAGCATATTAATATGAAATATTTTCCTCTGCCCACGAATATCTATCAAATAATTCACTCTAGAGAGTCTCTTAAGGACTCTGTATGGTCCCTTCCAAGTTAGAAGGAGTTTGTTTTGCGTTTGCGGCAAAAGAACAAGTGTCAGATCTCCGACGGACAAGGCGCGCATTTGGGCGCCCTGATCGCGATAAAATTTTGAAGAACTCGCTCTAGCGCATGCAAATTGCAGAGCGGTTTTGCATGCATTAATAATTCGTTGTCGGAGATCGACAACATATTGATACGCGCATCGCGTATCATAATCGTCGGTTTCAGAACCGGCGAACAATTGACTAAGTATGGCCATCGGGCCACGTGGTTTACGTCCGTATAATAACTCAAATGGGGAGAAACCCGTGGACGCGTTCGGGAGTTCCCTATAGGCGAAGAGAATAGCGGGGAGCTGACGGTCCCAGTCTCCAGGTTTGTCGGCGGATACGCGTGCTAGCATAGACTTCATGCTCGCATTCCACCGCTCGCAACAACCATTTGACTGCGGATGATAGGGGGACGTTAATTTCTGTTTAATTCCCGCTAATTCTAGTACCTTTTTGTATAGATCAGAGGTGAATTGTGGTCCTCTGTCTGAAAGAATCTCGGTCGGAAATCCGACTCGCGAGAAAATAGTAACAAGCGCCTCAGCGACATGGTCAGCCGTAATGTCTCTCAAAGGAATAGCCTCAGGCCAGCGCGTCGCGTAGTCGATTACCGAAAGGATGAATCGATGGCCTCTGTCTGATTTACTAAGAGGACCTACTATGTCAACTGCGACACGCTCGAATGGTGTTGAGACTGGAGGCATCTCCTGAAGGGGTGCGCGTGATGCTTTACCTTTAGGTGTACGTTTTTGACATACATCGCAGCGCGCCACAAAACGGTTCACGTCCGCGTATACACCAGGCCAGAAAAAATGAGCCAATATCCGTGATTTGGTTCTGGCTGAACCTTGATGGCCTGAAAATGATGTATCATGCGCGAGACGCAGAATGTCGCGACGGAACGACTTAGGCACCACGAGCTGTTCAATGGTCTCACGTTTATTTCGGAAAATACTGTATAATAATTCATTTTTAATGATAAACGGAGAGGCATTTCGGTTCTGAGGCTGAACTTTCGCAAACAGCGGCTTTAGTGCTGGATCCGCTTTGTTGTTCCTTATAGAAAACTGTAGGCGTGACATTAAAATCAAACGCAGGGGTTTGTAAAGTACCATCCGGTGGACGTTTTGACTGTTGTCGTGTGGTGACACACGCAACGTTTTCGTTCCAAACTTTTAACTGGCCGTCAGGTGTATCATTAACCTGTGGTAAATTACCAATAATTAGATCGGCGACCGGATTTGGTAATACGCATGCCGTTACGACACTTGTAATGAATGGCGTGTCGATGTATATCTCCGCGAGACGGAATCGCTCGACGGAGCCCCCGAAAGTAATGCAGGTTGCCTGTTGTTCAATCAGCTGGGTCGGTCTGACCAGTGATTCCCTAACACCGATAGTGGTGCAACCTGAATCGCGTAAGACAAACGCGGGTATGGCGTTAACATGACCCTCATATAAGGTCAATGACCCGTGTTGATGGAGGGCCGACATAACCGGAACGGTGCCCGTCATGGGCGACGTAATTTCAACGGTACGGCTACTCTGTGCAGCCGGAACAATGACGGTGCAAGCATTTGCAGCTTCAAACTGAACCCTACAATATTTTGACGTATGACCTGGTTTATTGCACCGATAACACCTAATGCTGTCATATATATTACGTCTGGGTTGCATTGGAGGTGCATTATATGGATTATTATAATATGCCCAAGGAGGTGGACATGGTGGGCTCTGATAATGGTAGCCCTCGTTAACGTCACGACGGGGTGGACCTGAATAGCGAATAAAATGTCCCCGAGTGGGAGGTCCAGCACGGCTTGGAAAACCGCGAGCTTTATTGGGCGGCGGTTCGGAATATGCACGCGGAGGCGGCGTCTGGCGATGAACTGGTCGAGAATTTCTTGTACCCATTGGCGCAGTTCCACCGACTCCGGCATAAAACGGTTCGCTAGTTTTGGCTTTAGCCAGCGAACGATTAGGGTGTGCGGACGCGTACTGTTCTACTAAGGACGTGATTTCCGCTAACGTCTTAGGTGCCCACTCTTTAATGTGGGAGACTAGTTCCGAATGGCACGCGTTAAATATTTGGTCCTTCAGAACGAGCTCATAAAGCCCTTTAAAATTACCGTCAGCGACACCAGCCAGCTGAATCCAGCGGTCTAAGTAGTGCTTTAGGCGGTCGACGTACGTTGAAAAATTTTCGGACGGGTCTGGCTTACAAGTCCGGAATCTTTGGTGAAAACCGTCCTCGGTGTGTTGAAAACGCTTTAAAAGAGCCTTTTTAAGGATGTCGTAATTTTTAGAATCCTCGATGTTGAGGCCATGGAATACTTCAAGTGCACGTCCCGTTAATAAATTTGCAAGGCACGAAGTCCATTCAGTTCTTTCCCATCCGGCGGCTACCGCGTGGAGCTCAAAACGATGAATATAAGAATCGATCTGGTCGACCTTATCATTATAGGTTGGAAGCTTTGGTTTTGCTTTAACATTATTCGTTGGAACACTTGGAACCGCGGTCGGTTGGTTTCCTTGCAGCTCTAATTTCTTTAGGGCAATTTCGTGCTCTCGATGAGCCGCTTTGTCGGCTCTTTCTTCTATTTCTCTCTGTCGTTCTCTTTCTTCTTTTTCTTTTTCTCGTTCGCGTTCCGCGGCCTTCTCGGCTCTTTCTTCTATTTCTCTTTGTCGTTCTCTTTCTTCATTTTCTTTTTCTCGTTCGCGTTCCGCGGCCTTCTCGGCTCTTTCTTCTATTTCTCTTTGTCGTTCGCGTTCCGCGGCCTTCTCGGCTCTTTCTGCGGCACGCTCTTCTCTAGCTAGGTCTTTTTGTAGTTTACTCTCGCACCAAGAAGCCAGCTGGTCCTCGGGTATGCCTAACAGCTTCGCTGAATTTATATAAGAAGTGTAATCGGCCATTATGATTAGTTAAACTCACAATAGGTCTCTACAGGAGATCTATTAATGTTAATGGACAGGTATCCGGATAAATTCACGCAATAGCCCGTCTGACAGTGTACTATGTTATCACTGTAGTATTTACGTTAATCCGATACGCGATAAAAAATATTTACTTGTTTAACTCCGCGATTATTAATCCCTGAGGCGATTTGCACTCGTCGGGTCGACGTCCCTAGTAGACGACAAAATACAAACGATGTTCCTTCTTCAATGAAATCGCAGTGTCCTTACTGTTATCACTGCCGATGTAATATATAAATACACGTGAATCAACGAATATTAGATCGTTGATTAATATTTTTAGCTATTTTTCTATAGCTCTTGTATAATTGCAATTGCAAGGTAATTTTATTACCGGTAGTTCTCTCTAAAGAACAATAACTTCAGTAATTATATACTGGATATTCAAGGCAGGTGCACAACTGCACTTGAATGGGGAATCAATATTCCCAATATATAAATATATACTCTGGCGTATCAGCCTTATACGTCACAATAACCAGATAAACTCAATCAATGCGTCAATGTAGACACATGACTCACACAGGCATTATATTAAACAAAGGAATGTACCAACACCATAATGATAAAGGTCTAATGAAAAAAAACAAACACCAAATACGACGCTAGACAAACAAGAAAAGACGAACGATAACAGACCCTACAAGTTCTGAATATAATTACAGATAGGTGAGAAAAGGACAAGAGAGACGTCTTCCTAAAACAACGAGGAAGATGGAACGCTACAATCTAAACAAAGTGTACAGATCCCTATCAAAGTCCGTTCTCGCGAATGCGACTTCCCACAGTTTCAATAACCACTGGTGTTGCGAGACCGCACAATCTGTCGTCGAGACGGCAGAGTCTGCGACCAAGCCACCACTTTGGCAGGGGGGACCCGCAAACGTAAGAACGCCCTCGCCACCGCCCGTGAGTTCCTAAACACAGAGAAAAAGTATAAAAAGCCTGTAAAACACGAGGAGGAACACTCAACTCCCCAGACGCAGACAAAATTTTAGGATGGAATCACTTAACTTTCAAGGAACTGGTGGAGATTCCTTTAGCCTTTGCGTACACCACAGTCAGTCTTTTTTGTCTTTCACCGTTCAGTTATGTTGACGTCTCCTTGGCCTCGATCCTCGGGTCAATGGGAGAGCCGGAAATATGTGGAACAAATAATGAAGAAAGCAGTATACAAACTAAATAATAAATAATTTTAAACTAGCTCAACGTGCGAGACCACGTGAGCACTGAAACTGAAAAGAAACAAAAGTTAATCAAAGAGAAAAACGATATACTCTAATCTAAATAAACTATAAACTAAACAATGGTGTGTAGTGTCCCCTCCAGTGTCGCGATGTGGGTTACATGGGGATATTTCGACTGACACTCTTTCGAGGTCCGCTCCCACAATCGACGAACACACAAAAATAAATACTTGCACTCTAAAAACTAAATAAATCAATTGCTTTCAATTTTAGCAGAACTGTAGGGCAGTTTAATTACAGGAATTAATGTAACAAATATAATTATAAATATATATATCAATTCAAAGGCAACTGAATCTAACTAATGAAACTACCGCTTTCTATAAAGACTAACGTATTCAATCTAACTACTTGCAGGTCATATGAGTTATATGGCAAATAGAATCCGCGCACGTGGCGACGGATATAACAGTTTAAATTCTATTAATTCAATGAGACATGTTATGATATGGACATTTCCTCTAGACACGCCATGGAGAATGCTTGTACAACCATGCGTTGTCTGGCGGTAGCTCTGAAACTGTCTTCAAAAGTAAGTAGAACGGTTCACTTTCATCATTACAAATTAGTATGGACTCTCACCATGCGGCCCTCACTAGGAGTGAGAGCGCTGGATGTAAACGCTGTGGGTTTATATCAAACCAAGTAGCTTAGGCTCTGGAGCTTTAAATCATGCTCCTCACAATGGACTGCTCAACTGCGTCTCTATGTCCCTCATTTGGCTGAGGACTATCGCCGACCACCTCGTAAATGGATTGTCTACATGTGGCCCAGAACTAAGTTCTGTATGGCCTTAAATACTGGACTGCATCTGCAGCTTACCGTCTAATTCCTGGATTGTGATTGGTGCAACCACTTCTAGCTCAGCTGCCGAACTGAGTTATTTTAAGTAACAGCCCTACGCAACGACCTTGGGTCGACATCAAAGGTCGAATTACTTCAATACAATATAATATAAATTTTATAGCAATAAATTCTTAACATGTTCAAAACCCCGAGCTTTTACTCTGGATCACGGTTTTTCTGTACGTCAACAGACGTCTCAATAACATTTAATTCCTACTCACCCCTTCCCTCTTTACTAAACCTAGTTCAAAACACGAGATATAACAAGTGCTCAGTCATGCACACCTACGCTGTCCGTCTATCCTTCCCCACATCTTCTGTCTATCTATTATAAAAAAAACTGTTCAAAACAACTTGTTTACGAGACCAAGTTATGCTGGCTCGCACAATAATTACGTTTGTAAAAATTACTCACTGCTCTCTCACAAAAATTTAGTCAGTGGAAACATTTATGAATTAAATCTGTGCTTGACACATCCCCCACCCCGGTGAAAACTTAGGGTTTGAACGACATAACTGTCTACTAACGTTGCTATGTAATAGTACTTTGGAAAGGGCTATATAGTAAAAAATATATCGTTACTGAAAGTCAAAAAAAATAATTCTAAGAACGTGCATTATCGATGGACAATAGCATATGTATATTTATATGCGACGTTCTGTGATAATATATAATTATTGTAGCACTTAAGAATTAAAGTGATAAACTTCTCTCACACAGACATACTGTAAAGACTGAAATATTGAGCAACTAGCTCATCGCTTCATTGAGCGTAATTAATACATTCATAGGACATGAACGAACAATAGTTAATTAAAGTAATGGTATCCTGGCAGCAGTAGGTCTGGTCGCTCGGTTTGCCATTTTCTCATCTCATTGACCCGCAGACAAAGGCGTCAAGGTTGTCTGAAACTCAGGTCGTGGTCAGGATGGACGCTAATGGAAAAAGGAATCACATGGAAATTTTGAGAAAGAATGTCCATAATTGGTAGGACAATATAATGTGAAACCATCCACGGTCTCCGAAAAAGGTGAAAAATGCTCAACCTCAATGTTCAACAGACTATTTTAGAATACTAAATCAAACGGGACAATACATCAGCTTGTAAATTATCCTTCCCAGGTATAGCCCGAATAGTAAATTTGTATTCCTGGAGCGCAAGGCTCCATCTGGTTAGTCGAGCATTCTTGGCTCTGTTCGACTTAAGAAACAGTAATGGTCGATGATCCGTTTCAATTATAAATTCGGACATTAATAAGTATCGAGAAAATGCATCTACCGCGTAAACAATTGCGAGGCAATCTCGTTCGACAATCGCATAGCGCGTCTCTCGATCAAGTAATTTCCGGCTTGCATATAAGCACGGTCGCAAGAAACCGTCACGCTGTTGGAGTAACACAGCGCCTATTCCTTTATCTGATGCATCCGTTCGGACGACGAATGTCTGGCGTATATCGGGTAAAACAAGCAGAGGGAAAGTAGAAAATAAATTCTGAATAGTGTGAAGGGTATCAGCGCACTGAGGCGTCCAGACGACTCTATTTGGAAGATTCTTCCTCGTTAGATCAGATAACGGGGCTGAGAGAGAGGAAAAGTTTGGTATAAATTTCCTGTAATAATTCAAAAGTCCCAACAAGCTACGGACTTGCTTTTTAGTTTTAGGGGGTTGTAGTTTCAAAATACTGGAGATCTTGCGATCGTCTGGAGTCTGAACCCCGTGGGTTATGGTATGACCCAAAAAGTTTATATGCTGATATCCCAGGAACACTTTACTGGGTCGCGCGGTAAGGCCAGCTCGGCGAAGAGCGACAAAAACTTCACGAAGGGCCATTAAGTGGCCAGCCCAATCAGCCTGAAAAATACATATATCATCGAAATATGATAGAACGCAGCGCAATTCATTTAGTAAGATGTTCATCATGCGCGCGAACGTGGCTAGAGCAGTAACCAGTCCAAAAGGCATATATTTCCATTGCATTAAACCCAAAGGGGTTTGAAAAGCTGTATATTGTCTACTTCCTTCTTCGAGAGGAATCTGCCAATATCCTTTGGATAAGTCTATTTTCGAGAAGATACTTGCATTGGATAACCGCGCGAATAAGTCTTCCTGATTGGGAATGGGTTCCGCATCATAGATGGCTATAGCATTGAGCTTTCTATAGTCAATACAAAAACGCACGGTATCGTCTTTCTTCTTGACCAAGACAATCGGCGAGCAATACGGACTTGTTGATCGCTCTATGACGCCTAGCCGTAGCATGGCACGTACTTCTGTAATTATCGTTTCGTGAGCGTGCAGCGGGCGCGGGTACGGTTTAACAAACACTGGTACGTCTGTCTGAAGTCGTATTACATGTTGGACTAAAGACGTACAACCCGGCAAATCAGTGAACACCGTGGCAAATTCTTGGAGCAGGTGTGTAAGATCCTGTTTCTTCGACGGCGCAAGCTCATCATTGATATTAACATCGTTTATACTCTCGGTGGCCTGTAATGTGGGCAACGATTTGTCGATACTCAAAGGGTCCTCGTCGTCGACAGTAACTAAAGCCGCGTTGGCCCTTGGGACGACATGAACGGAGTTGTTACGACGATCATCGCTAGGCAGGTACTTTTTCAGCATATTAATATGAAATATTTTCCTCTGCCCACGAATATCTATCAAATAATTCACTCTAGAGAGTCTCTTAAGGACTCTGTATGGTCCCTTCCAAGTTAGAAGGAGTTTGTTTTGCGTTTGCGGCAAAAGAACAAGTGTCAGATCTCCGACGGACAAGGCGCGCATTTGGGCGCCCTGATCGCGATAAAATTTTGAAGAACTCGCTCTAGCGCATGCAAATTGCAGAGCGGTTTTGCATGCATTAATAATTCGTTGTCGGAGATCGACAACATATTGATACGCGCATCGCGTATCATAATCGTCGGTTTCAGAACCGGCGAACAATTGACTAAGTATGGCCATCGGGCCACGTGGTTTACGTCCGTATAATAACTCAAATGGGGAGAAACCCGTGGACGCGTTCGGGAGTTCCCTATAGGCGAAGAGAATAGCGGGGAGCTGACGGTCCCAGTCTCCAGGTTTGTCGGCGGATACGCGTGCTAGCATAGACTTCATGCTCGCATTCCACCGCTCGCAACAACCATTTGACTGCGGATGATAGGGGGACGTTAATTTCTGTTTAATTCCCGCTAATTCTAGTACCTTTTTGTATAGATCAGAGGTGAATTGTGGTCCTCTGTCTGAAAGAATCTCGGTCGGAAATCCGACTCGCGAGAAAATAGTAACAAGCGCCTCAGCGACATGGTCAGCCGTAATGTCTCTCAAAGGAATAGCCTCAGGCCAGCGCGTCGCGTAGTCGATTACCGAAAGGATGAATCGATGGCCTCTGTCTGATTTACTAAGAGGACCTACTATGTCAACTGCGACACGCTCGAATGGTGTTGAGACTGGAGGCATCTCCTGAAGGGGTGCGCGTGATGCTTTACCTTTAGGTGTACGTTTTTGACATACATCGCAGCGCGCCACAAAACGGTTCACGTCCGCGTATACACCAGGCCAGAAAAAATGAGCCAATATCCGTGATTTGGTTCTGGCTGAACCTTGATGGCCTGAAAATGATGTATCATGCGCGAGACGCAGAATGTCGCGACGGAACGACTTAGGCACCACGAGCTGTTCAATGGTCTCACGTTTATTTCGGAAAATACTGTATAATAATTCATTTTTAATGATAAACGGAGAGGCATTTCGGTTCTGAGGCTGAACTTTCGCAAACAGCGGCTTTAGTGCTGGATCCGCTTTGTTGTTCCTTATAGAAAACTGTAGGCGTGACATTAAAATCAAACGCAGGGGTTTGTAAAGTACCATCCGGTGGCCGTTTTGACTGTTGTCGTGTGGTGACACACGCAACGTTTTCGTTCCAAACTTTTAACTGGCCGTCAGGTGTATCATTAACCTGTGGTAAATTACCAATAATTAGATCGGCGACCGGATTTGGTAATACGCATGCCGTTACGACACTTGTAATGAATGGCGTGTCGATGTATATCTCCGCGAGACGGAATCGCTCGACGGAGCCCCCGAAAGTAATGCAGGTTGCCTGTTGTTCAATCAGCTGGGTCGGTCTGACCAGTGATTCCCTAACACCGATAGTGGTGCAACCTGAATCGCGTAAGACAAACGCGGGTATGGCGTTAACATGACCCTCATATAAGGTCAATGACCCGTGTTGATGGAGGGCCGACATAACCGGAACGGTGCCCGTCATGGGCGACGTAATTTCAACGGTACGGCTACTCTGTGCAGCCGGAACAATGACGGTGCAAGCATTTGCAGCTTCAAACTGAACCCTACAATATTTTGACGTATGACCTGGTTTATTGCACCGATAACACCTAATGCTGTCATATATATTACGTCTGGGTTGCATTGGAGGTGCATTATATGGATTATTATAATATGCCCAAGGAGGTGGACATGGTGGGCTCTGATAATGGTAGCCCTCGTTAACGTCACGACGGGGTGGACCTGAATAGCGAATAAAATGTCCCCGAGTGGGAGGTCCAGCACGGCTTGGAAAACCGCGAGCTTTATTGGGCGGCGGTTCGGAATATGCACGCGGAGGCGGCGTCTGGCGATGAACTGGTCGAGAATTTCTTGTACCCATTGGCGCAGTTCCACCGACTCCGGCATAAAACGGTTCGCTAGTTTTGGCTTTAGCCAGCGAACGATTAGGGTGTGCGGACGCGTACTGTTCTACTAAGGACGTGATTTCCGCTAACGTCTTAGGTGCCCACTCTTTAATGTGGGAGACTAGTTCCGAATGGCACGCGTTAAATATTTGGTCCTTCAGAACGAGCTCATAAAGCCCTTTAAAATTACCGTCAGCGACACCAGCCAGCTGAATCCAGCGGTCTAAGTAGTGCTTTAGGCGGTCGACGTACGTTGAAAAATTTTCGGACGGGTCTGGCTTACAAGTCCGGAATCTTTGGTGAAAACCGTCCTCGGTGTGTTGAAAACGCTTTAAAAGAGCCTTTTTAAGGATGTCGTAATTTTTAGAATCCTCGATGTTGAGGCCATGGAATACTTCAAGTGCACGTCCCGTTAATAAATTTGCAAGGCACGAAGTCCATTCAGTTCTTTCCCATCCGGCGGCTACCGCGTGGAGCTCAAAACGATGAATATAAGAATCGATCTGGTCGACCTTATCATTATAGGTTGGAAGCTTTGGTTTTGCTTTAACATTATTCGTTGGAACACTTGGAACCGCGGTCGGTTGGTTTCCTTGCAGCTCTAATTTCTTTAGGGCAATTTCGTGCTCTCGATGAGCCGCTTTGTCGGCTCTTTCTTCTATTTCTCTCTGTCGTTCTCTTTCTTCTTTTTCTTTTTCTCGTTCGCGTTCCGCGGCCTTCTCGGCTCTTTCTTCTATTTCTCTTTGTCGTTCTCTTTCTTCATTTTCTTTTTCTCGTTCGCGTTCCGCGGCCTTCTCGGCTCTTTCTTCTATTTCTCTTTGTCGTTCGCGTTCCGCGGCCTTCTCGGCTCTTTCTGCGGCACGCTCTTCTCTAGCTAGGTCTTTTTGTAGTTTACTCTCGCACCAAGAAGCCAGCTGGTCCTCGGGTATGCCTAACAGCTTCGCTGAATTTATATAAGAAGTGTAATCGGCCATTATGATTAGTTAAACTCACAATAGGTCTCTACAGGAGATCTATTAATGTTAATGGACAGGTATCCGGATAAATTCACGCAATAGCCCGTCTGACAGTGTACTATGTTATCACTGTAGTATTTACGTTAATCCGATACGCGATAAAAAATATTTACTTGTTTAACTCCGCCATTATTAATCCCTGAGGCGATTTGCACTCGTCGGGTCGACGTCCCTAGTAGACGACAAAATACAAACAATGTTCCTTCTTCAATGAAATCGCAGTGTCCTTACTGTTATCACTGCCGATGTAATATATAAATACACGTGAATCAACGAATATTAGATCGTTGATTAATATTTTTAGCTATTTTTCTATAGCTCTTGTATAATTGCAATTGCAAGGTAATTTTATTACCGGTAGTTCTCTCTAAAGAACAATAACTTCAGTAATTATATACTGGATATTCAAGGCAGGTGCACAACTGCACTTGAATGGGGAATCAATATTCCCAATATATAAATATATACTCTGGCGTATCAGCCTTATACGTCACAATAACCAGATAAACTCAATCAATGCGTCAATGTAGACACATGACTCACACAGGCATTATATTAAACAAAGGAATGTACCAACACCATAATGATAAAGGTCTAATGAAAAAAAAAAAACACCAAACACGACGCTAGACAAACAAGAAAAGACGAACGATAACAGACCCTACAAGTTCTGAATATAATTACAGATAGGTGAGAAAAGGACAAGAGAGACGTCTTCCTAAAACAACGAGGAAGATGGAACGCTACAATCTAAACAAAGTGTACAGATCCCTATCAAAGTCCGTTCTCGCGAATGCGACTTCCCACAGTTTCAATAACCACTGGTGTTGCGAGACCGCACAATCTGTCGTCGAGACGGCAGAGTCTGCGACCAAGCCACCACTTTGGCAGGGGGGACCCGCAAACGTAAGAACGCCCTCGCCACCGCCCGTGAGTTCCTAAACACAGAGAAAAAGTTTAAAAAGCCTGTAAAACACGAGGAGGAACACTCAACTCCCCAGACGCAGACAAAATTTTAGGATGGAATCACTTAACTTTCAAGGAACTGGTGGAGATTCCTTTAGCCTTTGCGTACACCACAGTCAGTCTTTTTTGTCTTTCACCGTTCAGTTATGTTGACGTCTCCTTGGCCTCGATCCTCGGGTCAATGGGAGAGCCAGAAATATGTGGAACAAATAATGAAGAAAGCAGTATACAAAGTAAATAATAAATAATTTTAAACTAGCTCAACGTGCGAGACCACGTGAGCACTGAAACTGAAAAGAAACAAAAGTTAATCAAAGAGAAAAACGATATACTCTAATCTAAATAAACTATAAACTAAACAATGGTGTGTAGTGTCCCCTCCAGTGTCGCGATGTGGGTTACATGGGGATATTTCGACTGACACTCTTTCGAGGTCCGCTCCCACAATCGACGAACACACAAAAATAAATACTTGCACTCTAAAAACTAAATAAATCAATTGCTTTCAATTTTAGCAGAACTGTAGGGCAGTTTAATTACAGGAATTAATGTAACAAATATAATTATAAATATATATATCAATTCAAAGGCAACTGAATCTAACTAATGAAACTACCGCTTTCTATAAAGACTAACGTATTCAATCTAACTACTTGCAGGTCATATGAGTTATATGGCAAATAGAATCCGCGCACGTGGCGACGGATATAACAGTTTAAATTCTATTAATTCAATGAGACATGTTATGACATGGACATTTCCTCTAGACACGCCATGGAGAATGCTTGTACAACCATGCGTTGTCTGGCGGTAGCTCTGAAACTGTCTTCAAAAGTAAGTAGAACGGTTCACTTTCATCATTACAAATTAGTATGGACTCTCACCATGCGGCCCTCACTAGGAGTGAGAGCGCTGGATGTAAACGCTGTGGGTTTATATCAAACCAAGTAGCTTAGGCTCTGGAGCTTTAAATCAGGCTCCTCACAATGGACTGCTCAACTGCGTCTCTATGTCCCTCATCTGGCTGAGGACTATCGCCGACCACCTCGTAAATGGATTGTCTACATGTGGCCCAGAACTAAGTTCTGTATGGCCTTAAATACTGGACTGCATCTGCAGCATACCGTCTAATTCCTGGATTGTGATTGGTGCAACCACTTCTAGCTCAGCTGCCGAACTGAGTTATTTTAAGTAACAGCCCTACGCAACGACCTTGGGTCGACATCAAAGGTCGAATTACTTCAATACAATATAATATAAATTTTATAGCAATAAATTCTTAACATGTTCAAAACCCCGAGCTTTTACTCTGGATCACGGTTTTTCTGTACGTCAACAGACGTCTCAATAACATTTAATTCCTACTCACCCCTTCCCTCTTTACTAAACCTAGTTCAAAACACGAGATATAACAAGTGCTCAGTCATGCACACCTACGCTGTCCGTCTATCCTTCCCCACATCTTCTGTCTATCTATTATAAAAAAAACTGTTTAAAACAACTTGTTTACGAGACCAAGTTATGCTGGCTCGCACAATAATTACGTTTGTAAAAATTACTCACTGCTCTCTCACAAAAATTTAGTCAGTGGAAACATTTATGAATTAAATCTGTTCTTGACACTGAGGCCCCCAAGAAACAAAAGAACTATCGAAGAAACTTTCACCCAAACATTCTTGAGGGCAAGAGCTGTCTATGGGATACTAAATCGCCCACATGTCATAACAAGCAGACGAGAACTGAAGCCCTTGGAAGTTTAGTGAGTGATAAAAGCCTTGAAAGATCAGATTAATTTCACATTCATACATTGAAATGCTGAACCGAACATTTCCTTCGCTCGACGAGTGAGAGGCCAGAGGCCGCCACCCGAGCGTCCATCCCAGTCACTCACATGGCTAAAGCAAACAATGCGCATCGCTTCTCATTCAGAAAACGGACTAGTGTAAACAAGCGGCGTTTCAAGGGGGAAATCGGACAGCAAAAATCGGAAGGCTAGGAGAGTTCTTCCCCCATGGCCTCGATTCCGTTTTTCTATTCCTAAAACCTACCCGTGTAAACAGGCCTATATGGTTACTTTTTATGACATGTACGATATTGTAACAGGACGGCGCCAAGATGGAGAATGAAAATTAGAACTGTCGTCAACACAATGAAACAATGCATTTTGTATCAATTCACAAACAAAACCATTAAAAAAAAAATCCAAACTTCGGTGCATGCTCCGCGGTATTTAAAACCTGAATGCAAAATTTGGTTACTGTAGCCTGCCAGGTAAAACAGATTTTTGCGTTCAAAGGTGGAGATCTCAGGCAGCTGGTATCATGACCACACGCAAGTCATCCTTTATGACGCCCCAAAGAAGGCGAGTCCACCAGAATTTTACAAACTGGCATTCTGGGCCTGCATTACTTGCGCACTTTCACTGCATTTTTCCGGAGCTGATGTCAGAAACGACAGGCCTAAAAGGCAGAAGGCTATAGGGTTCACAAAGGTCCTTAAAAGTCCTTAAAGTCCTTTATTTTCTATAAAAGAAAAAATAAGTACTCAAAAAGTCCTTAAATTCTGAAAATGATGTCAAAGTCCCTAAAACATTTGAGATTCAAATCTTCCAATTGCACACTGGATAATTGGTACTTTGAAATAACTGAACTTTTCAGGGTGGATTTACTATGTTTGACTTCTGGATACAGAAACATCCCGTTTTGATGACTGCTGCACACCACTTGTATAGTTGTAATATTTCTTGGTCACAGGCACACAGGTCCTTTTTGTTTACTGTGAGTCCTTAAAATTAGTTTTCAAGACTTTGTATGAACCCTGGGGCTATGATTACTGTGAGTGATTTGAGGTTAAAACATAACTGCTCTGCTTCTTTGCTGAATAAATGTATACACCAGTAATTAAGGTGCCTGGATAGATCTAGTTACACTGCATGTACCACAGAGAAGTTGGTGGAATGTCTCGACCGTCTACTATTGCAGCTACAAGGACTCGCGGTTTTTGTTAGTAGGGCCGTGGCCTTGGTAGAATCTAGGGCCGTGGCATGGAAATGTGACGTCACAGCTCTACTGATGAGCGCTGACGTTAC
This sequence comes from Onchidella celtica, assembly GCA_963931925.1. Taxonomy (NCBI): domain Eukaryota; kingdom Metazoa; phylum Mollusca; class Gastropoda; order Systellommatophora; family Onchidiidae; genus Onchidella; species Onchidella celtica. Next base: position 43,874,069 of record OZ007580.1, read on the forward strand.
CATAACGTAGACATGTACCGCTTTAAGTTAAAGTTAAAGTGGTATATGGCTGCGTTGTGAACTTTAACATTGTTTGGATCCTCGTGTATCTGAAGCATTGTCCTGCCTTGTCATCAGGTGACTGGGATTTGTTAGATCTATATCATTAAGTAGACACATCACAGCCAGCTGATGGCATGGAAGAGACATGAATCACCACGAAAACATCCCATATCATCTCCCTCACTCTCTCTCTCTGTCTCTCTCTCTTATGGGTGTGTATTACAGAGTCGCATGGGGAAGAGAGGGGGAGATGGCCTACTTCTCGAAAGCTTTGGATCTGTGTCACTGACGGGTGAGTGGTACTGATAAGTTGACAGCTAAACATACATTACATGTATTACCTCCTGACTGTGGTAGAGATTTTGGCCAATTCATCCGGAGTCTGGGAATAAATCTAATGATCGATATTTTTAACAGAACTTCATTCTGAACCTTGTTGTTTAAAAAACTACTAATATGGTGTATTTAATTTATTAAAGAAGTTACTCTTTATAGAAGTAGGGAGCTTGATTTGACATGCTGGTTATTTGCGATTCTCGTTAGCAGGTCTGTGGCATAGCATTATGACATCACAGCACTACCGGTGGACGCTGAGGCTCTGACAACACAGATTTATTCCTTTATATATTGCACCAAAGAGGAATCAACGGTTTTCATTAGTTTTCCAACTTTATTGTCTTCTGTGAGAGAGAAAAAAAAGAAGATAATTCAGGTGTCTTTGTTCCGGTGAATATTTCATGTTGATCTGGTTCACTGCAGCCGTGTTGCGCATCAACTAGGCGTATGGATAGTTCCCGTGCGGGAGTTTCCTATTTTTAACTTGAGCGCGTCCTTGTGGATCAATATTACAGAAGCCATATATGGGCGCGACGTAGCCTCTGCTTCTTTTCTTATCCAATAGCATGTTTGGGATTTCAGGCTGTGAATAAAGCAAATGCATGTGCGTCTCTGAAAAGCAAGGGGAGAGCGGCATGTTGTGGGCAGGTGTTTTGATCTGGTTAGGCCTTGACCTTAGAAAACTGAAGGAACTGTTCATTAAGTATGTGCGCATGGGCAGGGGTGTGTGTTTGTATTGCTGGGGGGGGGGGGGAGGGGGAGCGCGCTTTTCAATTATGGTAAAGAATGGGGATGGGAAATCTCAAAACATTTCATAATTTATGGATTTCTCTTTCCCCTACCCCCTACTTTTTTCTCCCTCTTCTCTTCTCTTTCGTATTCACAATCATTTAAATGGGAGATTCCTGCTATAACTATAGTAAACACCGTCCTGTGTGACGACATCTTATCTATTATATATAGACTTGAAAACTTTGTCCTCTATGCATTCCATGACCACAGCACACAGAGTTCTGAAATTTTTTGTGCTGATGCAGAGCAAAACGTACGAGGTTTTTAAGGAATACTTCTTGAAATTTGATGCTCTACTGATTTTAGAAAAATCAAACAAAAAATCGGCCGGAAAAAAACTCCAGTAGCCTTTTTTAGCGCTTTCCTTCGTAATATATATTTGTGGACTTGAGATTTTTCGTTGCAAAAGGCTTCTGAACCACTCAACACTCAGACTTCAAATTTTATTATGGTACATCAGAATGGATGTAAGGGTGCACAGTTTTTAATAGAAGTCTCAAATCAGTGTTGTTGTTTTTATTGGAAATTTATTGTTTCGCCATGATTTAGATCTATTTCGAGTCATGGTTCGCCATTTTAAGGTTTCGTTGTCACTTCCTGCGATGTGTTCACTATCAAACACTCTAACCCGTGCGCAAATCATGCTGTTGTACGGGATGCGCAGTGTGTCAACTCACAAAGGCAGAGCAGTAAGGTCTTATTTAAAAACAAACGAACAAAAATAAAAATAATAAACAAATAGGAACAGGCAAGAAGAAGCAGGTCCATAATAACCACCCAGAACTGAAACCAATATTCAAACTGATTTATCCCGGGCAGGGCCGGGGACCTCAGCTAGTCCACAATAATTATGTGTGGCCATACAATGTACATGTATGTGTGTATTTGTTTAGCTGCTAGCGGTGCTGCGTTATGACAAAACGTTCGGGAAATGTTCCAGTTATTTGTTCCCATCCCTGAAGAACTAAAACTAAAATTTTTAATTTTTAATTTTTGTTTTTGTCTGTTTGTTCCCTTCTTAGTAAGTCAAATACGTCATGGTAAATTGGTAAATACTGTTTATGTTGGACATTCACCACTGTAATGCCTGTTGGGTTCTTTAAAGAGGTTGGAATTTAGGGGTGGGGAGAGTACTTTCCCAGCCAGCAATCCCACGTCAATCCGACGTAGATTTCTGTACAATTAGCAGGATTATCGCAGGGGCGGATTCCTTACAACAATCCTACGTCAGCATGATGTCTGAACCAGGGGATCTGAGCAGGAAAGATGTCATTTCTATGTACAAACGACGTCAATCCTACGGGTCGGATTTCTTATTGTAGAGTCGCTCACTCCTAAAAAAAAGAAGTGTATATTTAGGCCGAATGCGGCCTATACAACCCGGTGCTGTGCTATTTGGGCCGAAGGTATTTTAGGCAAGGGAGTGTCAATTGCCACCGCAGAACACGGTGCCCATTGTCGATTCAAGTGTGCATTGGAATGATCAGATGGACCTTGGGGGTGGGGGAGGGGGGAGGGAGTGAGAGTCTAGTCAGTTTGTATCAATGGGCGGCAGTCAGATTGACTAATCAGGCGAAAAGGGGCTGGGGTAGCCATTGGCGATCGACGTACCGTCAATGGCCACTGCAAAATGCGGTGGTAACTGACGCTACTTTTAGGCAATATTGTACAGATACTAGATCTACATGTATTAGTTTTCAAAAAAACACGCCAGAACAGTGCAAACTGCAAACTCGCAATATCGGCCCAAATAACCCGGAACCAGGGTTTTGTGCTATTTAGACCGTATTCGGCCCAAATATACCTAGCCTTTTTTTTAAAATCAGAATACCTCTTATGCAAAAGAACACCTGGTTTTTTACACAGCATCCTGATTTACCTGTCCACTGCATGGAGCATCCTATGACATTCTGCTTTCCTTCGATTTTGCCCGCATTTGTCATCAGTTGACTGGGATTTGTTGTACATCAAACCAAATCCCATCAGCTGGTGGCGAGAACGAGGCATGCGTACCACGAGAGCATCATGTGACGTCAACCCATGGTTATTAAATTTATATTATGTATCTCAATCCGGCATTACTAAATTGTCTGGTCACTCACCCATTCACCCATGGCTGTTGTTAAGATTTTATAGATTTGTACATTTGTCTCATGTCCCTCTAAGTTCTAGGTCTTGTTTTTCACTTGAATTTGGAGAAAGCACGTCGACTTGATAACGGTCTCATTGTGGTAGGGAAAAGCAAGATGATAGACAGAATGTAACAGATCGATATGAAGATGGAGACCTTACCAGAAGCGCCCACCAACCACCTCGTCTGTTTGGGTCATGCTTAGTAATTTAACCCCAAATCGTATGTGAAACTTTCCCAAGGAGGCGGGTCAACTAGAGAATCTTTATACAGAATCGCAGTGGCATTTTTACTTAACAAGCATGCATATTCCCCTATTTCCAATGACTGTTACTAAGCATAGGCAGACATGAGAGGCCTGCAAAGTAGAGACAGGTCATTACTAAATGTATTACAAGTGATTCGAAACTAAACCATGCCCTTTCTCCCTCCCTAGCTGTATAAATTGATTCAAGATGTGTGGACCTTGGGTGTGGATAGCCTTTAAAATCTACAGAACAGAGAAGTACGCGGGATCATTCAAAATCTGATGCAGCCACGGGGAGTCGCGGTTCTCAACAGCAGGGCTGTGGCGTAATATTATGAGTAATGACGTCACAAGAGGGGCTGTGGCGTAATATTATGAGCAATGACGTCACAATAGGCACTGAGGCTCTGACTACACAGCCACGTGTTACGCTGGATGGAGGAATCCAATGTAACATACATGTATAACAGGCTTCTTTTGCCCAACTAGCGATTGTTTGGATTGAACTTCCAGGTTCTGATTAGTGATATTAACTTATAATTAAGCCTTAAAAAAAAAAATAATTAGGGACTCTGGACTCAGTCAGCATCCGGAGTACAGGATTGGCGTCAAATCTGCACAGGGCCAGGGATGACTTCGTTCCTATTGATCTGACATCGTGCCCACCAGTCATAAAGAAATTTACCTAGGATTAACGTAGGGTTGCTAGTATACTTGGGGGCGGAGTGGGGGTTGCCATCAGCATACGAGGATGGTACACGGGGGTGGAGGGGGTGGGGGTTCAATACGAGGAGTGTCCCTTGTTTATTATTATTTTTTTTTTTTTGGAGGGTGACTTTTGATTATTAACCGACACATTTCTCTCTCTCTGTGTTTGTGTGCGCGGACAAAGGAACATCTCTGGTTCATGGTTTCAAGTGGGCATTTCCTGGTGATCCCAGTCCGCTGTCTAGATCATCGCTTTCTCCCTCCTTAGCTGTATAAATTTATTCAAGATGTGTGGAATATAATCTACAGAACAGAGAAGTACGCGGGATCATTCGAATCTGATGCAGCCACGGGGAGTCGCGGTTCTCAACAGCAGGGCCGTGGCGTAATATTATGAGTAATGACGTCACAACAGGGGCTGTGGCGTAATATTATGAGCAATGACGTCACAACAGACACTGAGGCTCTGAATACACAGCCACGTGTTACGCTGGATGGAGGAACCCAATGTAACATACATGCAGCTCCTAATAGAAGGCTTCTCTCGCCCAACTAGCGATTGTTTTGATTGAACTTCCAGCTTCTGATCAGTGTTATTAAACCTTTAAAAATAATAATTTCTATACATGCACTAGGGACTCTGGACTCGGTCAGCATCCGGCGTATAGGATTGGCATGAAATTTGCACACACTTCACACAGGGATGACTTTGTTCCCATTGAAATGACATCGTGCCAACTAGTCATAAAGAAATTTACCTAGGATTAAAGTAGGGTACGTAAACCACGTATACTTGGGGGCGGAGAGGGGTTGCCCCCAGCTACGAGGATGGTACACGGGGGGGGGGGGGGTACAATATGAGGAGTGTCCTTTATTTTTTATATATTTTTGGAGGGTAACTTTGATTAATTTACACATTTCTCTCTCTCTCTCTCTCTCTTTGTTTGTGTGCGAGGGCAAAGGAATATCTCTGGTTCATGGCTTCAAATGGCCATTTCCTGGTGATCCCAGTCCGCTGTATAGATCATCGAGTGATTTGCTTGCATTTTGCCTGCACTAGTTATCAGGTGACTGGGATGTGTTACCATATATTACACTTACAGTCATCTGGTGGCAGGGACGAGACATGACCACCACGGAAAGTATTGCCTTGAAGTTGAACATCATCATTGCCACCGCCCTGATTTGTTTACATTTTTCAGCCCTATGGCCGCCGCTGCTGCCTGCCTGCACTAAAGTGGAACTCGTCTATCCCGCACATTTTACTGGCGGATATCTCAATTCTCATCCATCCATCCCACCAGCCAGTAACCCTTCGCGCAGAATGGAGGTGAACACATAGAAATAACTTCGTTCCTGCGGAGATCTGTTGGTTGCGATATATCACGTCAACGGAGCAACCCCGACGGTAACCTGACCAACCCTACGGAAATTTTTACGTCGGATTGATAATATGGTCGCTGGCTGGGCACCCCCCGCAGTTCAAGGAGGGCCCACAGTCTTTGTAGTCTGTTGTACTTTATATAGACTATATCTTTTCCTTTGTTTGGGCCATGGTTATATATTTATAGCCTACGGTAACCCAGTGTATGTGAAACAATCACACAAACGCGGGCTTATTAGAACTATACACCTCCCTCATTTCTCTGTCTCGGGCAACGAACTGGCATTTTGATATACAAACAAATATTTGCGCATATAATGATAATATGTACACGTATTTTTCACTGCACTCATTTCCAGGAACTGATGGAAGAAACGAACTACAACTTAACGTACGGTACAAGGTATCGAAACCACACCATCTCCCTCCCTCGTTATGCAAGACGTTATCGGTGCGCATTTCTTGAGACCGAGTATGTGTGGATGGATACTTATGGGTAGAGAGAAGAGGGCGTGATGATTCGACTTGCGGTTTTTCTGCAGCTACAAGGAACAGCGATTCTCGTCAGTAGAGCCGTGGCATGGCATTATGACGACACATTACTATAATGGGTGCCGAGGTTCCGTCAACACAGACACATCGGGGTTTACCGTTTATGGATAAAGGCATCAATATTAAGAAGCCATGACGTAACTGAACACCTCACAAATGTTGGGTATTTGCATAAATATTGCCCCCTTTGATTTAACTTTCAAGGGTCTGCGAAAGTACCATGCAACCATGGTCACGCAGTGAGGAACAGCATTTTGCCGCCAAAATGTGCTTAGCGCAAAACAACAACAACAACCAACTATTGTACATCTACGGATACTTCGATTAGTATTCCACACCTGGCCCTCCCCCCTCCTCCAAAGATAAATTCGTCTAAAATTTGTAAAACCTGTGGCTCTGATGTAAGTATGTATCTTATCTTCTGAGGCATGTAACTGGGGAATCGTCTTATAGACGAACCAACTATAAAAGAAGAAGAAGAAGAAGAACTGCTGCAAATATCGAAATACATGCAGTACAACAGGAACTAGCTGACTAATATAACATAATATTCAGTGGAGTGGCCAGTCAAATGCCCCATATCCATTTATACGTCAATATCAATGAGTGAATCAATCAAACAATTACAGACTAGGTCAAACTCCCTGCCAGACAGTTAATGTATTCTATTTTCAACCATCAAAACTATTACTAATCGATACGGGACAGCTAAAACGACACAAAGAATCGGATGCTCGGGTAGGGTTTCGTTCTATTAATATCTTGGGACAATGGGCCTACCCACAGCAGCAACCAAACAAAGACACGAGGTCGGGACAAAGGGAAGTAACTTCAACATTTTTATCCGAAGGAAATAAAGAGTAATCTTACAAAAACGCTCGCGCGAAACACGAACGTGACTTGCCACGCTGGACTGTGTTTATAAAAGTCACTTGATCGCCTTTGTCGACATGCTCAAGGTAGCTCATATTTAGGACAAGGCACTGCAATGCGAATTGAAATTCTTTCAATTAAAGTAATTTTTTGTGATACTTCGAGTGCATGTTATCAGAACAAGAATAGTGAGAGATCCTCCAGCCAGGCTTAATGGTTGCTTCCTAACTCCCAGCCATTAATCTATTGGTTTTCCAAAACATGCAAGAATACGCAAGGTATTATGTGTCAGTAAATATTTTTCTAGAAACTATTTTATCATTTATCATTGCGGGAAAGCTGCATTGCCAATTCTTCGTCTATTAATTTAGGTTTGGTCAGCAACTCAACATTTTCTTAACCGACAAACGTAGAAATCCTGGCAGTCATGTACACAAAGGAAAACTGCGGGAAAATGACGCCGACAAAGGAAGGGGAGAACTCAGCTCAAGAAAATGATGGTAAATATCCTCCGTCTTTTCGCAAAACTTATGCAAAGTGTGTTTGTAGGATGCATTTTGTGTTCTTTTATAGGACTGGGTAGTTTGTCTCGCCAGCTTATGGAAAACTTCGATGCTCTAATTAAAACCAGTCTGCGACTCATACCCGGCCGCGAGGTGCGCCTGTTTTTCTTTCTTTCCTTTATTGATGAGTCAACGATCTTTGTCAGCGCCGGACAATGGTTAGTGACGGAGTTACGCGCGAAAAGTCATCGCTTCGATTTCTGACCGTTGCAATGCAGTCGACTGGTTGTTGAACATGCTTCGTTTCTTTCTTCATCAGTTTTCTGTATGAATTTAGATCTAGATCTGTTATTTGTGGAAAACCAGGAATACATTGAAGATCTAGATATCTAGATCTAGATCTAGATCCAATGAATGATCTAGAATCTAGATCTAGATCTAGGTCTCGCCTATTCTTATTTAACCGTTGACTTGACCTTTTTGGTCGAGATCTTTAGAACAACACGGCAAACATTAGAAATTTCAATTTTTACAAAAAGCAGTAGATCTAGAAATCTAGTGTGGTTAGTGGTTAGATCTAGATATCTAGATCTAGATCTAGACCTAGAGATGTAGATCTAGACTCTAGTTTGTCTTCTACAAAGATATAATTTGCTGGCATAGATTAGATCTAGATTTCTAGATCTAGATCTAGATTAGATCTAGAATCTAGATCTAGATCTAATAAAATTAAATAAAATAAAAAGGTAGTCTAGTCTACTTCTTCAGTCAGGACATTTGGCAATCTAGATTCTATGTCATTTTTATTCAAAACAGATGGTGCTTATTCCCTTGCACAGAGCCGTTCTCGTCGTCAGAAAGTTGACAAGGGAGGCAGATCTTCAGCATTTGAAAAACTTCGACAAGCAAAGGAAAAGGGAGTCAAGAATAAGTATGAGGTGAAATTTCAAATCACTTTTTTTTTTAACCATTAAAAGCTAAGCAGTTAACGCCATGACATTTCAGAAGGTAGATCTAGCACACTTTTGAGAGACTTCTGTTATGCTTAAATTTTTTTCTGAAGATTTTTAACTTACTTTTGAATCCATACATAAATTCAGGTTTTTTTCCTTTTTTTTTTTTTGAAATTGAAAAGAAGTTCAAAATAAAGGGCTGAAAACAAATAATAAACAAGTCGAACCCAGAACAAATGCCCACTGTCATGGCAGTAGACCTGTAGGTTTAAATATTCATGTGTTGCCCAAAAACTGTTTTCACAAGTAGGCTAAGCCTATTTCCAGATGTCATGAATTTACCATACCTTGCTGCAAGTGACTTCATAATGATTGTTATGGAACGAAGTGCTTATTCGCAGACGTCTGTGAATAAGATTCTGATCTGAATCGCAGATGGCGTTCTTTGGTTTTGTGGTGCTATTGTGGAAAGGTTTCTCCACCCTGTCACAGCCTATGGTGGCGCAATGTCTAGCATCAGCGGTTATTAGTCTGAGACTACAGGTTCAATCTGTCTTGGGTTCAATCCCTTGCAGCAGCATTTTTTTTTGAAAACCTAATACTGCTCTTTATTAAGAATCATTTTCTTTCTAAAGATTTTGCAAAACTGATGTTGAGATCTGATCATCTGATCAAAACTGATTACTTCTTTTATTTATTCCTGTTCATCGAATGGGACAGCTGTTAATTAGAAATAAAAATATAAATCAAATTTTAAACATGTAGCCTAAATGATCTCTTGTCGTCAGTGTGAACTGAAAATTTCCTCTCTCTGTGCCGTGACTTAGATCTATGCTGTATTTATTTTGGGGATCTTCTACTTCGGCTATTTGTCATGTTTTGTTTTATTACTTTTTTTCTTTTGCACGGAAGTTCAGTTCATTTTTATCTGCTCTGTCTGACTTTCTCTGTGATTTCACACCCGACAAAATTGGCTAATAATTGATCTAAAAAAAAATAAAAAATTCTAGCCACAATTTTATACTTTCGAGCAAAGCAACGATAATCAGTGCGGGGTAAAAGCAGGAAAAAAAGTAACAACTCCCGAAGGCCACCTTTTGGTCCCCGCAATCCCATTTATCAACATGGCAGGCGGGTTTACTTAGCATGCCACCGGGGAACCTGAGTATAAGCGTTACCATGCAGGGTCTCTCTAATGCTACCGAGGACACAATAATCGATAAGTATCAATATCACAGGGAAAAAAAGACAACCTGGTGTATTATTACCATAAGAAACACCATGCGTTATTCTGAATTGAGCCATCTTAGCGAGTGAAGAGCCTAATTATTCAACAACACAAGCTAGAATTGTGATCTAAAGGAGCTCTTCGTAAATAAAAGTCACAAAAACAAAAATCCATCTGCGATTAAGATTCTGATCTGATTCTGCAAATAAGCATGGCCGTTGTGAAAATTCATTGGAAATACTGTGAACTCTTTCTTTTTGTTTGTAGATTGAGGAAGAGAAGAGTGTTTATGAAATTGTGGAGGAAAATGAATATTCAGAACTGGTAAAGCAGCGCCAGGAGGATGACTGGATTGTGGATGATGGTAAGAAGCTATCATATTAACCTTATGTTGTTGGTTCATGGAAATCCTCAAAATATTCTGTTTTAAGTGTTGTTGGTTTTTTGTTGTTTTTTAGTTTTGGCAAGGAAATATTCTGTAGGCCTACATTGTTGGTTCATAAGAATATGTACATTTTCTGTGACACACAGTTATAAACTCGTTTGGCAATTCAAAAGGTTACTTGGGAGTAATGGGAAGAGGAATTCCATAGAGTCACGTTATAGGTAGAATGCGCATATCAGCCATCTTTAGTGTCCGGACCCATGCATCATCATGGGCATTGTAGCATCGATTTTGATTTGTTGGCTGATTTGCATTGTGAGCCACAAACCGACTGGCGGCAAGCTAAAAGTATGTCGCTGCAGTAAACAATGGCATGTGTGTTCATGTTCAAAGGGAGACTTTCAGACAATTCTTTCACTTCCTCTTCCTTGTTTGCATGGATAGTAGGGAATCTGATCAGCTTGGATCCATCCTTTCCACCCTTTACATACAATCAGCTACAATGCAACTATAAGGCATTTTAACCACATAGTCATGTCTCAAAGTACACTAATCAGCCGATCCGTCGACCACCTTTAGTGGCAGAAGAAGACAAAAACCTCCTGTGACATCAAGCGCATTCTACCTATAAAGATATTACAAGGACACACCTTTAGGAGCATCCGTGGGGGGGAGTGTTTTGAAGATGGCAGTGGCCACCCACCCACTTGAGTTCGCCCTCCATGTGGATATTTTGTAGTAAATGCATGGCTTGGCCATTTAACCCTTGGAACATGAAATATGCACCACTTATGTAGCTCATATGGTACTCATCCTGTGACATGGTAGATGTTTTAGTTGTACAATGGTCACCGTCTAAAAGCACGCAGGCTAACAGCACGCTCTTTAAATAAAAACATAATTTCTTCTATATAAAAGGTCCCCTCTAACAGCATGTTTATTTAAGTACCATTCATCTGAGAGCACCCTTTTTTTTTCATATCATAGAGATGAAAAATTTTTACAAATGAAGTGTATTACATGTACTTGACCACCAGACAGACGGGCACTATTTGGAATGAACCTGTGAAGGCGCTGCTACTTTAATCAGTTACGTCTAGGTAGATCAAGCTGGCATGTGAGGGTGGGGTTGGAGTCAACAGAGGATATGGGACCGCCATAATCTCTTGCCAGACAGACACATGCGCTCTTTACAATGGGCACATGGCGGCAGCGCTGCTTTGATCAGTTGCGTATGTAGATCAAACTGACTGTATGGGTGGGGGGCGGGAACAACAGAAGGTTTGTGACCGCCCTAATCAGTTGCAAAGGTTTGAGTGGGCGGATAGAAAGAACAGAGAAAACATTCGTCGCACTTGGTTGGTTTTTGCATCAGGTCGGCTTTTGCATTCAATTGGTCGGATTCTTTCCAATTTTGCCATGATTAGGCCTTAATTTACCACAAGGCTTGACGCCGCTGTCTACATTGATGAGTTTAGGGACACTTATGATTGAGTAACATTTCATTTCACATTTTCATTTTCTAAGCATTGAAGCAAAGCAAAACTTGCATGGTTCCCTCCCCTATATGCCTAACAGCACGTTCGCCTACCAGCACGCTAAACACTATCTCGCGGGTATCGTGCTGTTAGGCGGTGACCACTGTACTAGAGGATAAATTATAAAATGTAGATGAAATCTGAAATTTATATTTCTGTGTGAATCTTTCATTGGAAGTATTATTACAGTTTTTTACACTGTTGTTTGTTCTCAAAATGCAGATGGAGCTGGTTATGTGGAGGATGGCAGAGAGATTTTTGATGATGAGATGGATGAGGCTGCACCATCTGCTTCGGCCTCAAGTAAGAATTCTCAAATATTTTTCCAAATATTAGAATTGTCTGAGCAGGATCATCATATTTTGTGCACAGTGAGATATGCCATTCTAACAGAAACTTATGGGGTTTTTGTATTTGGAATATCCAAATGAATTTAAGAAGAAAAAAAAGAGATATAAAAATTTTGTCAATTGCTTTTATAAAGAAACAGAACCAATGTTTTAACTAGATCTAGACAAAATGCGGCAAAATGAAAAAGCTGTATATGTGCGTTTAGATCTAGAACTAGTCCCACTTCTAATAGTGATGAAGCCTGACCTACCCCTACTCCTGCCACTAAGACATGTAATATATGGTTGGTAGTTTATTCAATTCTCTATTTTTGGGGTTTTATTTCATAAAAATGCAAAAATATTTAAACCCCCCCCCCCCCCCCCCAAGGTTGTGGTGAATTTGAATGACGTCCGGGAATAAAAACGGGAAAGGGAAGTCAGTCTGTTATGAGTTAATAGGATTTAGCAGTGTTGCCAACTCAGTGAGAGATTAGCAACAAGATTTTTAGCAATATTAATATCACCAGGGTGTACTTTTTGAGCCTTCAGAACTTGTCATGTGTAACCTATAAAAAAATTTAATACAGTATTTCACTTAACAGTTTAAGACATGGGGGCTTTGAAAGGAAGAACTCCTGATTTATTTTGTTCCCATGCTCTGATGAAACTGATGGCGTTTTGCATGTAGAATGTTCTAGCATTTTTTTCCACATCTGTGTATCTCCCTTGTTTCTTCAGACAGGAAGAAAGGTGAGACAAAGAAGAATAGAAACATCGTCAGGCCGGGGACAAAACCTAAGCAAGATATCAAGTCAATGTTTGCTGCTGCTTCTGTTACAGCCAAGAAAAAACCAGAGGTGAAGATCTTATTTTTGGGGGGGGGGGGGGGGGGGATGTATTATTTTGTGTGGGGTTAAACGGTGTGACTGGAACTATTTACTTACGGGGATTGACACACTTCAAGATGTTAACTGTCGCTTTTCCATGTTGCAAGATAAAATTGCTTCGATGTCAGTTATTATTTATGTCTGTGTTCTGGCTTACTGATTGCCTGGACTTGCTTTGGGAAAGATGGGCATATGATTTTTGTATTATTTGTTAATAAAATAAAACTTAATGTGAAGGTCACAGTTTGATGGAAGTCTTTAATGATTGATGTTTTTTACCTATTTCCTGATATTTGATAGGTGGGGTATTTTTGAAATGTCAAAAGACTTCATCCAAATTGACTAGATATCATTGTGAGCTGCCGTGATTTTTTTTTGTTTTTTGTTGTTTTAGCGGACTGGATAATCGTTGAGATCTAATTATGTGCCTTTAATTTGTCAGCCGTTTTTTTTTTCCTCGCCCAATTTATAGTTTTTTTTTTGCGTTTTTTTTTCTCTCTCACAGAAAGACGTGAGTCTAGCAAATGATGATATCCTAGATGGACTAATGGGCGAACTGAGCAAAAGTTCATTTAAACCAAAGCTGGGCCAGCCTTCAATTAAGCAGCCAAAAAAGTAAGTATTGTACTACTACAACAAAACCCATCATGGAGCTACCCTCAGATGCATAGGACAATTTCATGCTTATTTGCCACTGATCATTTTGAGTTTCTCATCTCAGGACTGGGTAGTCATGTCCCATTTCATATTCTTTATCCTTTTGTTCTTTTTTTTTTTTTTAGTGGGTGTTTTTCACTTGTAGGCTGTTTCTCTAATTTTCAGTCTTCGTTGGTATTGTTGCCATTGGTATATGCCATTTAAAAACATATTTATGTGCACCAGTAAAAATTGTCCATGTTGGCAGACTTTAGTTCGCCCTGGCCATTGTCCATTCGTGTATCATCATGTAATCATAAAAACGCGAAAAATGCAAGTTCACAACTAGGTCTGTGGAGTGCTTTGCTTATTTTCAGCCACATGAAGATTTTCCATTTGCAACTTTTTGTGTAGTATTGGGTTGATTTATTATTCATTTTTCCAGACCAGCTTACAACCCTTTCAAGGTGGAGCCAAAAGCCACAGCTGAACCTCCAGTGAAGACCAAGCCCCATCAGATGTCCAAGCCTAACAAAAATGAGCTGACAAAGCCAATCAAACGAGAACTAGCCTATTCTAGTAGTGAAAGCTCAAAACTGAAGAAGCCAGCCCCAGAACATGAATGGACAAAGGTTAAGGTCAAGGTGGAGCTGGAAGATGAGGAAATGCCAGAAATTGAGACACCTCCAAGCTCAGCTGATGTGGAAGTTAAAGTGGAGGAATCACAAGGTTAGTTTTTGTTGTGTCTATCACCAGGGATTTGATTGGTTTTTCATAATATTATTTTGTTCCCAGTTCTGCTTTATTCTCTCTCCACTTTATAAAACATTTCTCAGACCATAACATGACACATCTAAATATATCATTCTTGTGAAAACAATGGAGATATCTCATTTCATTTGTTAAAACGTTTTTAACTACAGAATTCTGCTAGCGTTTTTCTGAGAATACCCTAATTGTCACGAGCAGAGTTAGGGTCTTGGGGATGTTACGACTGCACGAGAGGCAGCTAACTCACACTCGGACACAACCACACAAGAAAAGTACTAAATAACTAGAGCGTATATATGTCAGGCCGGTCAGGCCATAGTTTACATAAATATTAATAACAAAACAAAAGACAATAGAGGTATATATTCAAACCAAAAACTCTAATAACTTAACCAATGATATTCATGTAACTATGGAGGTACTGCAATCAATAGTAAATAGGTATATTATACGAAACTGGATATCAATTTAAAGTGACAGTTGAGTCGCCACTGGCCAGTCGCCAGGCAAACTCTCCATAAATCATATGGGCTTAAATGTTAGGAGAGCCCAGTACGTTCAAAGCCTACAGAAGCACTCTTCGGCTTGTAGGTAATTTAAGCAGTTGCCAAAAGACTATATTTTATGCACAATCACTATTCAATTCATCAACAATGTGCTATATTATTCCAATCATACTATGGCAATAGATCTATCATACAGGACACTCGTGGTCGAGTGCCAGCTGGGGTTTCCTTAGTCTTCCTATGAGGCTGTAGTTCTCTCTCTATCTCCGATCTCTATTATACTTGAATAAATAAGATATATTACCATTGCTCACGCCTACTGGGAGGCGCGAACATCAAAATAGCGCAGCGTGGGCTTTCAAAGGTCAGCCCACTCAGACCTTTCTTTCTAGAGCTCAGTCAGTCCGTTAGCAAGGACTTCTTAGTCTTCAGACCACACAGTTCAGGTACTGGCCAACCGGAGATACTTCACGAAACGATGCTTCTCTCGTCTGTATTCACTAAATCTGAACGTTACACGATGTTATATACTAACCAACTACCCAGCGTGCTAGTCCGCTGGCCCAATTAGTTCAGCTATCTCATAGGTCGAAACCTCCCACCATTTTAACTGTAGTAATACGTCTGCACTATTCTACCAGCCAGTTAACGTGCAAAACTTGTCTAGTCATACTTAACAATGTCAACTTTCCCCACCTTGTTTCACCCCTACTCCATTACTTATTAATCACGAACATTAAAACCGACAAGCGTGACTCCAGCAGTTTAACTTTACATTTATTTACTCACCAACTATAATTTGGCGAGGACCGTTCAAGGCCACCAGCCAATTTCTCATGGCCCTGGTAAACAACAACAACTCACTCTCTGCGTGAGTTTTAACAATATCCGAATCATGACATATCCCCCACCCCAGTTAAAATTTGCAATTTTAACGATATAAATTATTATCGTAAAGGGAAGGCATGAGTCGAGAAATTGCTCGACAGGTTAACTTAACTAAGAATACTAGGTAATAACTAAGACTAGTACTAAAGTTGAAAAAAACCTACAGGACGGGTATCATTGATGGACAAAACTTCATGAAAATCTTAAGGCTCCGTCCAAAAGTATATATCTCTCTGAGGATTAAATCTTACCTCTAAATACGTAGATATTAACAATCATAACTCTAAAATTTTAGAGTACAACACTGATCCTGTGCGAATGTCATCAGGAATGCATACATACAATGAATAATACTCAAGAAAAGATAACTATAGTAGCATCGATGGCATTAGTGGATCTGGACTCCTGGTCTGCCATGATCTTCTCGTCCTCGACCCTGGGCAACAACGTCTGGTGTGGCCAAAATACGGGTCGACGTCAGTAAAATAGCTGTTGGAACAAAGGAAAGCACAGGGGTAGGTGAAAAGTGTTCACAATGGGTGAACCATATGTGATACCATCCCTCGGTCTCTGAATGAGGTGTCAATCCCATCCAACGCCAGTACATATGACAGACCTAAATAGGAGAACAAAATTTCTGGTGCATCACAACTAGAAATTTCGGCATAGTTAAGCTTAATTAACACTAACAGAAGCGTCCGTAAGATAATTTAGTCTGATGTTCTCGTTTAAAATTCATGTAGCGCTTCTCGCATTTAATACTAATCTAGATCTCAAATAACATTACAATTAAATCTTTCCAACATCCAATCCGGTATAGATGAGATGACACGAAGCGATAGCAGTTAATTTAATGCGCCGTTTCCGTACGCAAGCCATGCACACGTCAAGTGTCACAGTCATCTCGGTAATATAGTCATAATCGGTTCACTTCAATATCCATATCGGGTATGTTCTTAGGTAACTCATCCACTGGCCACATGGATAGTTACAATCATAATCGGTTATTCTTACTTGTCATATATAGTATTACGTTAGATGGTCCACGAAACGCGGAAAACCATAGACATAATCGGTTGTATAAAAAACAACTCCACACTTCTCCAAAACTTAAAACGCGACCACGCAGTGTCCTCTGTTACCACTGCAAAATATCTCAAAACGCGAACACGCAGTGTCCTCTGTTACCACTGCAAAATATCTCAAAACGCGAACACGCAGTGTCCTCTGTTACCACTGCAAAATATCTCAAAACGCGAACACGCAGTGTCCTCTGTTACCACTGCAAAATATCTCTCAAAACACGAATACGCAGTGTACTACGTTACCACTGCCAAACATCTCTCAAATAATCGAAAAATACCAATATCACCCATCCCACGAGGCAATCTCATTATTGCTCTACTCGGGTCGACGTCATACGCAGACGACTAAAAAAAGTATCCTCAATATATATAATTCACATAGCTCTTATATTGATATCACCTCGACACTGATACAGACTCTTCCCCTGAGACAATTTATTGCTCCTTCGGGCGGCGGCACCAGCCGACAATAAAACCAATACTCACTACTCATCACTACACAAAAAAAAAGGTCACCTCTCTAAACAGTCTAATACTGTCCTCTCGGGAGCCCGTCAATTTAAAGACGAGATCGGTATAAATTAATAATTAGCAAGAACTGGCAGTGTACTCACTGCACGGATTCCAACAATTCAATAATAGTTGTCACTTAAACAGTGTTGTCACTCTACAGCACAGGAGGGTTAATTCTTAAAAACTTTTCCCTCTCACCAAGCCAAGTTACCTCTAAAAACCGCTCAACGTGTCAAAACACGTGAATCAATGGAAGTATGTAATCAAAAAAAATATATAAAAAATAAGTGTAACCAAGAAAGATAAATACTATATAACGAATATATAAAAAGGTAATACATTACAAACAAGACGCAAGAGTAACAGAACGAACGATAAATTACAATAAGACGCTAGACTAACAGAAAGCACGAACGACAACAGACCCGACTAACCTGAAACTATCTACAAAAAGGTAAGAAAAGCACAAGAGAGACGTCTTCCTAAAATACGAGGAAGATAGAACGCTAACAATCTATACGAATAACAGGTCCCAGGATCAATGACGAGAGGACATGCCAGACATGTAGGGGAGAAACAAAAACAAAAAAATCAGCAGTATACAAAACTATAAACTACAAAAATTACATAAATAACAGTGGAGTCTTAGAGTGGTAGACCTGCAGCTGTTGACGGGGTCCTCTTCCGATGATAGTAGTGTTCTCTAGATGTCAGAAGGTGACGGGTCCTCTTCAGATGTCAGTGGGGTCCCCTCCAGATGTCAGTGGGGTCCCCTCCAGATGTCAGTGGGGTCCCCTCCAGATGTCAGTGGGGTCCCCTCCAGATGTCACGAGCAGAGTTAGGGTCTTGGGGATGTTACGACTGCACGAGAGGCAGCTAACTCACACTCGGACACAACCACACAAGAAAAGTACTAAATAACTAGAGCGTATATATGTCAGGCCGGTCAGGCCATAGTTTACATAAATATTAATAACAAAACAAAAGACAATAGAGGTATATATTCAAACCAAAAACTCTAATAACTTAACCAATGATATTCATGTAACTATGGAGGTACTGCAATCAATAGTAAATAGGTATATTATACGAAACTGGATATCAATTTAAAGTGACAGTTGAGTCGCCACTGGCCAGTCGCCAGGCAAACTCTCCATAAATCATATGGGCTTAAATGTTAGGAGAGCCCAGTACGTTCAAAGCCTACAGAAGCACTCTTCGGCTTGTAGGTAATTTAAGCAGTTGCCAAAAGACTATATTTTATGCACAATCACTATTCAATTCATCAACAATGTGCTATATTATTCCAATCATACTATGGCAATAGATCTATCATACAGGACACTCGTGGTCGAGTGCCAGCTGGGGTTTCCTTAGTCTTCCTATGAGGCTGTAGTTCTCTCTCTATCTCCGATCTCTATTATACTTGAATAAATAAGATATATTACCATTGCTCACGCCTACTGGGAGGCGCGAACATCAAAATAGCGCAGCGTGGGCTTTCAAAGGTCAGCCCACTCAGACCTTTCTTTCTAGAGCTCAGTCAGTCCGTTAGCAAGGACTTCTTAGTCTTCAGACCACACAGTTCAGGTACTGGCCAACCGGAGATACTTCACGAAACGATGCTTCTCTCGTCTGTATTCACTAAATCTGAACGTTACACGATGTTATATACTAACCAACTACCCAGCGTGCTAGTCCGCTGGCCCAATTAGTTCAGCTATCTCATAGGTCGAAACCTCCCACCATTTTAACTGTAGTAATACGTCTGCACTATTCTACCAGCCAGTTAACGTGCAAAACTTGTCTAGTCATACTTAACAATGTCAACTTTCCCCACCTTGTTTCACCCCTACTCCATTACTTATTAATCACGAACATTAAAACCGACAAGCGTGACTCCAGCAGTTTAACTTTACATTTATTTACTCACCAACTATAATTTGGCGAGGACCGTTCAAGGCCACCAGCCAATTTCTCATGGCCCTGGTAAACAACAACAACTCACTCTCTGCGTGAGTTTTAACAATATCCGAATCATGACACTAATGTGGAAATACAAAAAGCAATACTGGAGTAATTACACCATTTCCATTATGCCCATTCAGATTTTTTTTTTTTCCTCTCGCATTTCTTTTTTACCAGTCATACTGTAGAATTTCACACAAATCACTTGTGTACTTTGTATTAAACAAAGAATTAGGGTGGCAGAAACATTTTTTTTTTCCCACTCAGAAGTTTTACTTTCCCTGGCTTGTCTCTTTTTATGTTGTGTTGTAAAGAGTTAGTGTGTTGGATACTGTATTTAGAAGGTAAAGAGGTCAAGGTTTGATAAGTGTTCACCACATTGGTATTGGCAGGTGAATCAGGTTATTTTGAACTATCTGTAGAACTGAGGTCCAGTCAGTTGCATGCACTTTTATCCTGAGGAGAGTGGTGTGTGAGCTGTGTACAGCTTATCTGTTTGAACAGTGAGATTGCAATTACTGTCTTTATTCACTCACTTTTAAACCTTAGAGTTGTGAGATTTTGGTTTCACAGTCAGGACCATATTACAAGCAGATGCCCATGATGTAGTGCACAACAAAGAGGTATAATACCTGGCCAGCAGTAAGATTGTCTTTCAATTTGTTTATTTGGTGTTTGTTTTTGAATGGCTATGAGATGCTTTATATTGTCAGGCTTTTGTGGCGCTGCAGGTATATTGGTTTTGTTGTTCCTTGTTGAGATTTATATTTTTCCGATACTTTGCTTGTCTGACAAAAACCTCATGAGCAGGTCTTTGTTTGCTGTCACACAGTTGTCTGATGGGACCAGCAAATGCCTGGTATATGGCACTGAGTTTTTAATAGCTCAGGTGGTTGGGTTCAATTCTCATGACTTGTTAGGTTCAAGTCTCATGACTTGTTACAGCTGTTAGGATGAACATTTTACCAACTGTTGCTAAGCTCGTTAAATTGCTGTGATGTGTGCCTATTACATCATATCACAGTAGTTTAATGGGCGTGGAAGCATGTTTGATCAAGGAATTTGTACAAAATGTTCCAGAATTGTGCAAACTGAAAGGAGAAAAACCAGTTTTCATTCTTTGTTCTGGTGAAAAAGCAGGGTATCCATTCTCGTTAAATGACTATGATATGTCAAGAAATCATATCACAGTCGTTTGATGGGCATGGGGACGGGGCCTGTCAACATACTCTGAATTGCTTGTGATCATCTGCAGTTGAGTGGAAAAAAAGTCACTGAATAATTTTGGGACACTTTTGTCCACATCCTTCTTGATGTGAATGTTTCTTCCCCCTTAAATTTCTGTGATTTGTTAAAAATATCATATCACAGTCTTTTGATGGGCGTAGAAGCATTTTGATTCACTTCTCACATATAATTTTTTGTTTTGTATTTTGGTGATGTCTAGAAATGAGATCTCGAATTGAAAATGCCTTATGTTGACTCTTTCTGCCTGTGAAACAACTGTGGTTTATGCTGAGATAATCATATCACAGTTGTTTGATGGGCGGGGCGGGGAGACATGTCATGGGGTTTCATATCATAATTCTATGCAAGACGTGCAGGATATATGTGGTGAGTAGAAACTTCTTCAGTAGCGACATCTCTCAGTGATCAAGGGGCATTCTTTGGGATGACTGTGAAGTTTGGCATCCTGTTTAGGCTGTCTACTTTGCTAGGATTTAGTTTGAGCCTGGAGAAACCATGATGACATAACAGTCATTCTGTGCTAAAGTGGAGCAAGGTGGTGCAGAAGTGTCGCTGGTTGTGGCTTCACCGACAGTGCAAGAAGTAATATGACTTGGTATGGTAGTCATTGCCTTTTTAATCAGAAGAGATCCAGGACTTTCAAGTGTGATCTGTTCCTGCTAAATTGCTCAGATATGTTAAATTCATATCACAGCCGTTTGGTGGGGATGGAAAAACATGCACACAGAAACTGGTGTAGATCTGCTGGTAAATAAATTTGACCTCGCATGGACACGACCGAAGTCTAAACTGGTTTCCATACTGAATATGAACTCTTATTCATGTTTTCCACACTGAGTGACAAGTCTCATTTTATGCTTTCCTTGACTGTTGAGTAGCTAGGATGTGGTCATTTGGCTCATATCACAGTCATTCAATGGGCAAGGCAGTCAGAGATGGACAGAGACCATGAGCTTTTGTGTTTGGGAACGTTGGCTACACCGGTATCGAGTTTGATGACATTGGTCAGTTTGTCGATTTTATGCAATGTATGCACCAATACAGGTATGGGCAGTTTCCACGCATGGTTTTCTTACTTTTTACTGACAGACCACTTTATTGCTGGGGCAATTAGCAGCAACCAAGTTGGAGTTAAAAATTGGTTTAAATGCTGGCAGTTTTCATGATAGAGCATTGATCTGTGGGGTGAACGGACTTTGATGTGTTGGTAGAATCATATCACAGTCAGTACTCCTCAAAGACTTTGAACTCAACAAACCCTTCAACGCTGTGCACGTGTACTGGCCCGTACTATGCTGCTTTTACGAGCATGTGTGAAATTTGGCCACAATATAACTGCAATCTTCTTCTCTGTCCGATAGTTGTTTCCATGGACAACTTGCTACTGCTTTCAGGAAAAGTAATTTGATTTTACTTTCATCCATGAAAACTATTCCTTGGCAGTGTTAATGGGCGACTTGCTGCTGGTTCGTAACTGTTTTGCCTGAAGCTCAAGAAGACGGTGTACAGCTTGTTTGCTGGAAGAAGCAAGGCTGAGCATGACCTGAGATTTAGACAAAGAGAAAAAATTGGAATGACATTTTGGCAGTGTTCTCTGTGCTGCACTGTCTGTGATTTGCAGTCATCAGTCTCATATCACAGGTGCTGTGGTGGCTGGAACGCTCGCTGTTTCCTAAGGGATCTCCTGAGATAAGATTTTCAAGATGGTCATCATAAGAATGGGGCATTGCGAATGACTTTCTGTCAACAATAATCAGAGATGGGAATCCAAATGGGATTTCCTGATTTCCAGCCAGATTTTAAAAAAACTTTTTCCCAAGGTGGAAAAATATATGGGCCCATGGGTTTTATGCATGTTGTGGTTCATGGAAGTGGTGCTTTACGTCAAAGAGTTAAGGAAATTTTTCTGAATTTCTCATCCCTGTAAAATTATGTGACCTTTAAACACAAAACAGTAAGGTCCCAGTTGTCACTTGACTGTGACCTGCTGATAGAAGTCAAATCACAGTCAATGATGACCGGGAATAACTGTATACTTCAGCGTGTGACTTATTTGCCAACAGCTTAGAGGTCTTTTGGCTGAATAACAACACCTCATGGCTTTATCTGGAACTGTACTCATACACACTTGTATTGGCAATCGGGGTCAGATTAGTGTCATTTAAAAGTTCGCCGCTGTGTGTTTTCGTGCTAATGTGCAGCGTGTCTTGGTGTCGATGAAGGGTTAGTGATGTGACTCATAGTCATAGCTGAGGGAATCGCTGGAATACAGAACAGTTTGGTCTGGGTCATTAAATGGTTGGGGTTTGATGTACATAAACCATATCACAGCCATTGATGACCGAGAACTACTGGACATCTGCCTCCCAAAGAATGTTTTTACCTTACCTGTTATAAAATTTCGCATTGTTTTTTGGCTAAATTACAATAATTACAAGTGGTCTGGAATAGGTGGGGTAGAAGGGGGGGGGGTGAGACAAGGTGAAAGCCATGCCTAATTTGATGCAGATGGGTGTCCTTCGTTTTTGTATAGAAGTAGAAAAATTGACTGGTACTTTGATGTCTTAGAAATGGGAAGTGCAAAATTTCTCTGTATTTAGGTACACATGGCTTGCAGTTTTGAGGCCAGAGAGGTTAGTAGTCACTTAGTATATTTTTCCAGTGCCCTGGTAGAGCAATGGGTACCTCCATAATTGAAATCTGACACACCACCATGGCCAACAGTTATATGCTGTATGTTTGAGTGGAATTACTCCTGCCTGATGGTCTATCTTTGGTGCAAAAGGTGGTATTAAGTTCATATCCAAGTGGATCTATTGTCTATGAGCAAACTGAGGTCAGTACCAAAGCTGCATCTTGTGGGCCTTTGCTTCTTTTGGAACAAACCACTGCCATATGGATGAAGAAATGCTCAAAATGCGTATGGGCCCTGTTACACAACTTCACAGCAAAGCTGCAGGGAAGTGTACAAGTGTAAGGATGGTCTTTGTCGTCATTTGACTGGGATGTGTTGTTTCACATTGTCATATCACAGTCAATGATGACCAAAGAACATCTGTTGTAGCTTCAAGGATCCAAACTATGGACACAGATGGATTTATGAACAAATGCAAAAGTCATTGAAAAATCAGTTTCTTCACTGTCCATCTACAGCCAATTACAATGTTTTGTTACCAGTGAAAGGGATTTAAAATAAGACCTTCATCTACAGAAAAGCAAGAATTATCAAGGCAAACAAGGTGTTTGAGGGTGTTTGATTTTGTTTGCTCAACAGTCTGCAGATCAGCTGTTTGTTTCCGGCACAAGATGAATGTGATCTGTGGGGGAATCACATCACAATCCTTTTCTGCCGTGGGCAAATTTGCCATTTCTTCACTTCATAGGCTGACGTAATGTTACAAGCCATCCGGATCATCAACATTCTTCTGTTACACCAAAGTGCTCTTTGTCATCAAATGGCTTGTGATCTGTGGTAAACTGTCAAATCACAGTCAATTGAGGACACAGATGCTTTGTTTCTGCATCAGTATTTCATGGGGAATGAATGAATTTGGTACACAGTCAAGTTTTTATACAGTGGAATATAATATGCTGGATTGCTGATCTTTGGAATGAGTTTGCAGCCTGAAAATAGTGTTTGGAATTCTTTTTGGTATTTTCTATTGCATATCTTTTTGTCATCTGTATGACACTCAGGATTTTATGGTGAGTTTTCGTAGGAAATTAATAATCAATTCTGTCGACTGGTATCATGCTAGTGGAGAGATTTGTTCCTGTGGGTTTTGTGACGATGTTCTGGAAATGACAGAGACATGAGATGTTCCAGCTTCAATAAATGAATTCCACTCCTTGTCAGTCGGGCTGTGGCACTGATCAGTATGTCACAGCCTTACTGATGAGGGGTGTGGTTTGATCAAATCAACAGGTTGTCATTTCCAACTAGGACAAGATCCCCAAAGCTGGCTGTAAACATATTTTTTTGTGGCAGTTTTAGAGCTGCAATTTGGAACTGGGGAAAGACAGAGAATATTGTACTGTTGATATGGATTCAAATGATCCTTGTTCTAACATAAGACTGCATCACCACCTAGCATTTTATCTTCAAGACCATTGGCTGTCTGGTTCTTTGAAATGGGCAATCTTGATATGGGAATACAGCATCTCTCAGCTATTTGGCTGTTAGGTATGACAAAAAGCCTCACAGCCAAGTTGTTGAGCATTGCTATTCCTTCAGTCATCAGAGATTTTCATTTTATTGGGTTCACTCATCAAATACATATTGTGAGACTTTCATGCATTTAAGCAACTTTTTTGGAGTTATTTTTGCTCCCATTGAGGGGCTAGTTTCAATGATGGTCATATCTCTTTCTTTTCAATGCTCTTCACAAATACACAGATGCAACATGGGCTAATGTTATGATTTTTGAACTTGTTTACGTGTATGTATGTTGTACCTCTTGCATGGAAATTGAGTGTGTTGAATACTATGGAAACTGTCCATGAGACACAGTTCTAGAAGACTGGATCAAGAAAATGATTACATGGTAGGATTGTTCCTTCCCTTGTTTCTTTGCTTTGTTGATATTTTTAATAGTATATGTTATGAATTAAATATACGCATTGGTGTATGCATGTTAAGTGTCCCTTGTTGATGCAGTCTTTTAATTGGTAGGTCTGTTCACTGTGTGGTGTTCTGTCACCACGTTGCTTGATGTGTGTGACTTCAGGTGTGGATGATTTGGTCAAAGTGATTTTCAAGTTTCAGGTGACTCAGTTGCTGGCAACCATGGGATTTTGCATGCATCCCATTCTTGACCTGAAAGAAGATGAAACAGAACAGAAGAAAGAATGGGAACT
Organism: Onchidella celtica; assembly: GCA_963931925.1. Classification (NCBI taxonomy): domain Eukaryota; kingdom Metazoa; phylum Mollusca; class Gastropoda; order Systellommatophora; family Onchidiidae; genus Onchidella; species Onchidella celtica. Next base: position 43,899,432 of record OZ007580.1, read on the forward strand.
CTGTTGCTTGTCAAATGGGTTATGTTGGTGAAATAACACATCACAGCCAATTTGATGAGCAAGGGAGATTTCCTTTGACAACTACCACCAGTGAAGGCAACGTCAGATAACAAAGCATATATACAGCTGATCATGCTACCAGCTTTGATGGTATATATGCCTTTCTTTCACTGCTTTTCACAAATGCACAGGAATAATGTATGAGTTTGGCATACGGCCTAAAGTGGTCAGCGAATGTAAATTTTGAGAATCTTGCTTATTTCTCTGTCCAGTGAAGGCCTTGATGCAAGATGTGAATTTGTTTGGCATTGGTTTTCACTTCTGATATAAGGACTAATTGGTTTTGATTTACGTTTATAGACATGGCATAGAAACAAGGGCAGACTTACACATACAACCCTGAGACTTTTCACATTCATCCTCAAGGTCCTATCATATTCATGTGAGAGATAGATGAGAGTAGAAGTTGGTTGCTAGTGCCATCAAGCAGATTGTGATGTTGGTTCCATGGAACACATTCATCATCACATATGTTTGGTGGGCTTGACAACTGTTCAATCATCATATCCATTTCATTCACTGCTCACATCTCATGTCATGCTAGTATTAAAGTGATACACCAGTTTCCAACCTCACTAATTTGTATGGGTCCTGACTTTCTCTGGGCATTGGTTCATTTGTGATTGTCACAATTCCACTGTCACTTTGGTTCAATTCTTACTTATTCAAAGATATCTGTTTGTTAGGGAATTTCAGCCAGAGTGAGATTTTTTGGCTGTGCTGCTGAGTGAAAATTTCCGTTGAGACCATACTTGTGTTCAAGAATTGCAAAACAGAGTAATGAAGAGTAGAGTGGAGTAATGAAGTGGCCATTTTGAAACTGATTCTGCGCAAAAATGTATTCATCTTTTATTTTGGTTTAGATCAGGGGTCACCAAACTATGGCCATCGACGTCAGTTCGTCCGGCCCGCCGTGGTACTTGATTTTGTGTGATAAAACCAGGGATAACTAGAGCTATGGGATGGACAAGCTGATTTTACCTTCCAGATCAAAATTTTCCAGTCTTCATGTACGCTTATCCAGTCTCTGAGTGTTCTGTTCAGCAGACATTCATGGTATCTCTAACTCTGTTCCCTATATGTGTAGTAAATGTTACAGTGGCACATTTATTTTTGTGTGTAAATTGAATACATCTTCAAGTTGTCATGATTCAGTTCAGTAAGTGGCTGTCTATAAAGGGCATAGTTTTTCCAGGGAACATCTTGCTTAACTGAGGTCGTAAATTCCAGTTTCTGCCACCGTTGTCCTGTTTAATCTCAAAAATTCTAGCCAGTCACAGTCAGGGATCTACCATTTATTGTACTGTTAGGCCAAAAGCAATGTATCCTACTGTAATGGTACTAGAGGATGAACGTGTAAGCAGCTAAAACTTCATGACTACGTGGCCAAAGGTTATGAAATTGAGTGCACTGCTTCAATTTTTTTATCATGGGTTATGTTGACACATTTATTTTGAACAAAAAATCAGTCTTTACTATTTGTTTGATTTTTTATATTTTTTTTTGAGCCGCAAAAATTGAGCCGCATTTTGGTCGAGCAGAATCAAAAAGCATGATCAGAAATTTTGTCCTTAACCTTAATTTATACATTGGTGGTAAAAAATCATCACATCTGTGTATCTAGGTGGAATTGTGGTGTAACAGTAAGTTCTATTAGTCATTGCATCCAATCCAATTTTAATGTAGCCTAGATCTAGATTGTATATGGTTGGGCTTCGTACATGGAACATTTGCAAGATTTATCTTGCGCAGGGCGACTAGTTATTATAATAACAAACAAAAGCGCCCGCTCTACGAACGGTACTACTTAAGGCATATTTTGACATAAACTGGGCAGGTCTAGATGAGGCCTTGCAAAGGGATAAACCTGGCTCTTCCCTACCCCAACCAATTTCTCCAATCCATCCCATCTTTCTTCCCTCCTTCCCCTCTCCATGACCCCTTTGTCCTCAACACCAACCCCTCTCGTGAGTAGTTCATCTCCCCTTCCCTCTCCCTCTCCCTGACAGATGCTCTAATGCCAGATGTGCTCATAGTTTCCCCAAGCTTAGGCGACTTGACAAAGTTGTTACAATTTTCAAAAGGCACTGCAACAGTAAATTCTTAAACAACCTGACCACATTTTATATTTAGATCAAGAATAATTTTTTGGGCTCTACACAACACACACTGACAAGGCTGCTTCAGCCTAACTCTAGATATCTAGATCTAGATCACATTAATAACGTAACTTAGATTCAATACAAATACTAATAAATTTATTTTCACACTACGGATCATTACAGCAAAATTAATGGACTGTTAATCTGGTCTGTTGTTATTGGATTGTGGTAGTTTACATTAAGCTATAACTCGTCAGTGAATGAAAATCAGCATTTTCCCTATTTGGCTTTGTAATTAGTATACAGCCAAATCTGCATGGCACTGGCAGATGTCAAGGATGTTTGGAAGTAAACAACAACATAAAACACGCCTGGCATGTCACTGGGTTATACATAGGTGGGAATAGTTGTCCTGCTCCCCATCCCTACTATCTGCCCAAAACCTGCACAGTACACATTTAAATACCATCATGTATCCATAAGAATATGACATAATGAAGTAGTCAGTAGATATTGTGTTTATACCCAGGCTCAGGCCTGTCAAGTGGTTTTGGTCCATTTTCAGCCAAGGTTTTCTAGTTCCCATTTATGCTTATACAATGCCGGTTTTATGTTTTAATGCTTCAAACTATAATGCATTTGATGTTTCATTAGTTCTTGTGCTTTATTGTGATCTATTGCATTTTCATACATTTCTTTTCTCACCTCACCCAGGAATCATGGAACTACATTGTATTAGTAATTTACATCTTCTTGCAACTGTTGTTGCTGCATTTTTATTTTTGTTGTTGTTCAGACTATTTTCACTGTGTAGATCAACTTACTCAAATTAGGCTTTATGTGATCAAAAAGGTTACCACAAACAAAAACTGTGCATTACGAACATTCGCCTTTGCACTTCCCCCAAATTTCATGCAGCAAACAAAATGCGACCTTGGTTCTTGTTTGTTTTGTCTTCCATTTTCTGAAAATTGGACATTGTTTAGTATGTTGAAGAGATGTAACAAATGCATGTACTTTATTAAAATGCATTGTGGCACCTACCAAGCTGTTTCACGGTTCTGATTTATTTATTGATCGCAATGCTAAAGCCACGCAATGTTTAATGTCGAACTTCTCAATAATGCAAAAAGTGGAATTGGGACAAACAAGACCTAAGGTCGCGAAAATCCCGTTAAGCACAAAAAGGCAGTCATTCTCATTTTGTCTTTATTCTTGGTACAGTGTCTTAGTCTGATCATTCATTTGTCCATGTTTCACTTTTTGTTGTTGCTTTGCATCAAGACTGGTTTCTTTGCCATCATGTCAGCATTCAGAAACCATATTTAATCACACCTCAAGAGGCTTCATATCCTTTGTCTGGTTGCACCAGAACAAACGTATGGGTCATTGGGCCTGTGTTTACTAAAATAGTTTGTATCGTATGGCCAAAGTGACAGTTGAAAAAAAATGGAATGATTTATTTCCACTTCGAATATGCGTGCATAAGTTTCAATGAAGCTTACACATGTTGATAGCATGTGTTATCACTTATTTTGTTTTATTTATTTAATTATTGTCCAGTTTTAATTTCTGGTTGACTGAAGATTAACGTTCTGTTACAAGGATTTGGAAAGAGAAACACACAGAAGCCACCCAGTCTGGTTCCTGGATGTAAACACTGTCTGTGGCAGTGCATTACACTTTTTCGCGGTAGGGCCGAAAAATGTTTGCATTTTTCAAAGGCACTGGCTGGACAAAGGATATATTGTTATTGCTGAGGGGCTGATCTATAATACCAATACTGATATTTGTAGTTTTGCTTCACTTCAGGTCTTGATTTCATAGGAAAATGGTGTGTTAGGAACCTTTTGTGGTATTTCTGTCATTTCAGATGTGACTGCAGATTCTGTTGATTTATCTGGCATTGATTTTGATGAAGAGTTTGAAGTGCCTGGGGACAATGCTGGCAAAGAAAAAGAGGCAGAGGAAAAACCAGCGAAACCTCTCATTAGGTTTGTGTTGAATCTTGTATTTGTTGAGCCTGGGCATTTCTTAGGTATGGACTGTGGCATATCATGGGTAGCCAGGGCTATAGATGCACAAAATTTCAAAAGAAAAAAATCATAATTGAAAAGTTGCAATGTGACATTAAGAATCTTTAACTATCACTGTATCAAGTGCCAGCTGTGAAAGAAATTTCTCAAAACTTAAAACGTATCAGAGATCTATGAGCCTAAGAACACTGAGCAAGTAATACTGTCTATTGAAAGAGGTTTCAATTTAGATTTCAATGCTGTTATTGTAAAATTTGCATGACCAGGTGATTTTAAATAAATTTGAGTATACCAGCATAAAATGCATTTTTGTTGCATCAGTATTTTTCCCTAAATTACGTGTCCTTCGGGGGGTAGGAGGTTCAATACTGGACTGGTGGAAGGGACTGGGTGCTAACACTAGTAACAGTCCACGGGTTAAGAGATGCAATGCTTGCTTTGTCATAGGTGCTGGCAACCCACGCTATGCCACTGGGTATGGGAAGTTACCATGTTCTGGGAATGTGGGACTCAGGAGAGCACGGAAATTGAAGTAGATCATAGAGATGGGATATTTCATTTCTCTGTTTTATTCTCCAGAACTGGGAATCACATTGTTGAAACTAGGCACATGTGTGGAACACAGTCAATTTTAAGAGAGTAACAGCATCTGAACTAGGATTGTACTGTAAGGGGGGCGGCTGTTTGATAAGCGCTTCAAGTAGGGTAACTTCCTGTCTCGTGATTCTGTTAAATTGTATCGTTTTACTTTCCTAGCAACATGTGATCGTTATTATGTTGACGTGCTTTCTCAGAACTCAAACTTGTATTTGTTCAAATGAGTCTGGGCATTTGATTTCTTAGACATGGATAACTATGGTTGCCATGTACTGGAAATTTAGACACAGGAAACCATTGAAATGGAAATAAATCATGTTTTATGTCTGTTTTATATCCAAAAATGGGAATCCATTCTTGAAACAACATACATTCCTGACACAGTCAGTTTTAAAGAGTCTGAGAATTGCGGCATCTGAACCAGGATGATACTGTACCAAGGATGGGAATATATACTGCAGATTTCCTGAATCTTAGATTATTATTATTAGTCTCTTTTTCCTTGAGAGACATTGTTGTGTTTGTTTTTCAATAAACATCCATGATTGCCTTCTAGATAATTCTATGTATATTGCTGTTGGTACTCAAGTTTTACATCAAGGGTTCAAGAAATTTTTCTGCCAGCAGCCACCATCCCTGCTGTACTTTTTAGTGCTATTGTTATAGACGTTCATACTCATCGTAGGTCGAAAAGCTTTTGAAGTTTTGTTCAAATCTGAGATTTTTTATTCTGAGATGACTGAAATAGACGACTGTGAATTTGCATGCAGTATTGCTGTGAAATACATTATGACGAGGGTGGGTCTTCTTCATCATCATCATTGCCTTTCTCACCCTGGATCAGGGTATAGGCCACCAACAAACACCTTCCATCCCTCTCTATCATGGGCCAGCCTCTTTACATTATTCCAAGTCTTTCCGCTTCGTTGCACATCATTTTCTCTGGCTCTTCTCCACGTTCCGCGCGGCCTTCCTCTTGATCTCTTGCCCTGGGGATTCCAGTCCAATACCTTCTTCGTGATGCTGTTTCCTGGCCTCCTGAGAGTGTGGCCGATCCATCTCCATCGCCTCCTACCAATTTCCTCTCTGACTGGGTTCTGTCTTGTTCTTTTCCATACAATTTCATTGCTGACCTTGTCTGTCCATCTGATCTTAAGTAGCTTCCTCAAACATCTGTTGATGAAAACTTGGATTCTCTTTATGCAGGCCTGGGACGCATTCCAAGTCTCACATCCATACAACAGGACTGACTTCACGTTCGAGTTGAATATCCTCAGCTTTGTTTTTAGAGATATATCCTTGGTTCTCCAAATCTTGCTTAAGGATGTGAAAGCTGCCTGTGCCTTTCCAATTCGTGCTTTGACTTCTGCCTCTGTTCCTCCCTTATTGTCAATGATACTACCAAGATAGCAGAAGGACTCTACATCTTCCAGTGGTTGATCTCCTACTGTGACTTGTTCGCTTAGGGGTGCAACAATTTTTAGGACCTTCGACTTCGCGGGATGTATCCTCAATCCAATAGATTCTGAAATTTTGTTTAGAGCTGTAGTCTTTGCTTGCATCTGGTCGTGTGTGTGCGACAATAGTGCCAAGTCATCTGCAAAATCTAGATCGTCCAGCTGTGTCCATGGGGTCCATTGTATGCCATTTCTTCCTCCACTGGTGGTTTCTTTCATAAGCCAATCAATCACCAGGATAAACAGAAATGGGGACAGCAAACAACCCTGCCTAACACCAGTCTTGATATCAAAGCTGTCAGTAAGCTCACCATCATGTACGACTCTGCAACTTGTCCCCTCGTACATGCTCTTGATAAGATTCACCATCTTCTCTGGGATTCCATAATGTCTCAATATTCTCCACAGTGTTTCTCTATCGATGCTATCAAAGGCCTTCTCGTAGTCAAGGAAGTTCACTATCAGTTGGGAGTTCCACTCTAGCGACTGCTCTACTATGATTCTCGTGGGTCTTCTTGCTAGTGCAAAATTGTCATGTCGTGTTTAATCAAGGGGTCTTGGTGTCCTGAGCGCCTGTGATATAGGGACACAGTGGTCTAGAGGCAAGGTGCTCGCCTCTCATGCCAAGGGTACTGGGTTTGAAACCCGGCTGGTGCAAGCATGTTGGAAGATTTTTATCATATTTTCGTGGTCTGATCCTATTTGGGGGGTAGGATCGAGTACCAAGTCTTCTCGGATAAGGATGAAACATTCGTAGGGCCTATGTGCACGTTGCACACCTTAAAGTGCAAAATTGGTGCTTTTGATTACCTTCAACTTCAATCTGCATATATACCTATTCCTAAAATTCCTTATGGTCATTGGAAATGTCAAAGAGACAGAGGAAATTATTGAAGTGAGATATCATGAGATCAATGAGGGAAGTTACCAGAAGTTCTGTGAGTGAAATGCATTTGGATAATTTGATGTATGCGAGACTAGATTTTCCTTTTTCCTTCTCTGTTCAAGTTCATGATTCTATGTTTCCAGTTTTAATCAGGATTTCTGTGGACCCCTGGAAGTCCAATGATATCTGGAATTTAAAAGAGAAAAAAGACCTGTCACCTAGAAATTGTGGATTAGCCCTGGAATTCTCCTGGGGTAATAAAAACATTTTAAAATGGGGGGGGGGGGGGGGGGGGAAATCAAAACGAAAATAAATACTTGTATAAATAAATTTTCTTTAATTTTTTATTTTATTTTTGTTTTTAAGAAGCCCTGGAAATTAGCATTTGAGCCCAGGAAAAACATCCTCGAAGAGTTTGCAGGAATCCTGTTTACTTCATAGTTTTCTTTTATTTGCTTCCTTATCTGCTTTGACATGACAGACAATCCACTCCTGTTTAAGGCTCTTTAAATAGACTGCTTTTGTTTTTGTTTGCCCCCTTATATTGGGTTATCTCTATCACAGTGATGAACTGTTGAGTCTAGGCTGGCCGAATGTGGGAGGTGAAGCTAATGGCCAGTCAGAGACAAGAGAGGTTCAGGTGGACTCATCTCATCTACCGTTGGTCAATAACAGTGATGGAGAGCCGGTGCTTAGATTCTATTGGTTGGATGCTTATGAGGATGCCTACCACCAGCCAGGTGTGGTCTTGAATTAATTGGTGTAAAGTGGGGACTTTTTTAATCATCACTTGGTTGGAAATACGATGCATTGGAAGAAAAGGGTCTTACATGTTATGGCATATTTTGAAATATCTTTCTGGAACTTGAAAGATTGTGATCAAGGGCCTATTACACATACAGACAAAACTGATCAGTTCTGTCACTTTCAACAAATTGTCACTTTGAAGAGAGAAACTGATAAAAAAAAAATGATGTCACATGTCAGATCAAGAATATTAGACAGCGCCTGAAAAATTATTCCAACCAGCAGAAAATGCTGGCTCTTTGAACCTTTTTACCGGGCACAATAACTTTTATACAATAAATTGCCTAAAATATTGACCAAATCAAAAACCAAGCGCATTTTCATAATCAGCGCATCAAAATTAGCAAAATGGGTCGCATGCAACTCAATTTGATGTTTTATTTAAAATAAAAAATGAAAATCAAAATTTCAATTCCATCCACTTTATTTTCTTCATAGAAAAATAGTGTAGATGTATACAACTTAACATACCATTTTTTAAGAAGTTTACCTGTACCATTTAAACTATTAAAAGATGTTATATTTCAAAGACCTACGTGAGTTGTTCTGAATTTGACAAGATTTTGGCTTACGACAATTCAATCTAGTGAGGTAGAACTGTGTGTGTAATAGCAACGCTCGGGTAGACAAAGCTGATAGAAATTGAATGGGACGGAACTGATCATTTTAGTTTTTTTAGTCTGTACGTGTAATAGGGCCTTTAAGAAACACACTTTAAACTGAAAAGCGCAGATAAGAGTGAGAGGTTTTTGATGTATATGGTAAAATAATAGTTTTTCATGCAAATGAGTATGGCAACATGGCAAGGCACTTAGTTTTTGTGTTAGATTTAGCTGTTTCAGTTAGAAACTCTTGCTTGTTAGTAGGAGCACAGTAGTGTGATCAGTATGGTTTTCTTAAACATCTTCTATAGTCCCTTTAATCTGCTGTAGTGCAACAATTAAAAACTTATTAGTGACCAATTGATAACGAAAGGTTTGGCAAATATTTTCACCTCATATACCATATGCAGACCTCCCAAGTCTCCCCATTTTCCCGTTATAACCTCATGCATTTTTTTGGCTTTTATTTAGAAAATATTTTTTTTTTTGCGTCCTTGCATTTATTGTTGCCCACAAAGAAAGCGGAATACCAGTGCAAATTTGAGGATAAATATACAGACATGATCATTTTAAAGGCTCAGGCACGAAATGTGATACATACTCATACTGTCAAGTTTGTGACAGCGATTTTACCGTTTGGCGTGGTGGATCGAATGTCGTAAATCATTTTCTGAATCTGCCCACCTTTTTTTAAATAAAAAATTTCCCCATATCCTGTTTTACCAGCTGCCAAGTCATCATATGAGAGGTGATGGCACAGAATCAGTTATGTCGCAGCCGCCCAAGCTGAAAAAAATCTAGCAAAATAATGGTTAGGACGAAAGAAGGTTCCATTCTTGTGTTAGAAAGTGGTGGCAGATATAATAATCTGAATTTTCAGAAATCAAAAGTTCAAGATTTTGAGCATCAGCAATCACATTTGCTGGACTTTCTTTAGTTGGGCAGTTGCCACAGATAGTGTTTTGCTCCCAGATTGCTAGCATTTGATCAGTGTTGATTTCTTCAACTGTCAGTTTTATCTTGATGAAATATTACACTCTGAATGTTTGGACTCATTTTTTTTTCGGTTTTTAATACGACAGGAGTTGTTTACTTATTTGGCAAAGTGTATGTGGAAAAGGCTCAGTCATATGTCAGCTGCTGTGTCACTGTCAAGAATATCGAGCGGCGTATTTTCTTGTTGCCGAGGGTCAAGGTAACCACACCACACTTTACAAATATGGAGGAAATTCTTCGTTGAACAGATGGGAAATAAAACTTTATGAGGGGAGAATGATGTAAGAGAGATGAACTGAATGTTGGCCCACTGTCATCATTGCTTTGTTACCCAACGATTTTCAACCAGTGGCATCCACCACACTAATTTTAGTATTGAAACAGATTTTTTTTTTATTCCTCACCCATTACAAGTGAACCATGTCAGATAAATTAATAAGTGCATCTCAAACATGTGACATATTCCCAAAGATACTTCTTTACGTCCATTTCAATTAAATCTCCTAATAGTAATACTGACATTTTATTTGAATGAACTTTTTCATTTGATGTCATTGAAGAAAAATAACAAAACAAACAAGTGCATGGTTCTTTCAGCAAGCCGTTTTGTTTTGAATTATTGTGTGCAGTAAAATTTGCACTGTTCTACAGTTTCATTAAGGAACGTTTTATAAAGGAAAAGAGATCATGCATCACCTTTACTGCAGAGCTTGCACTGGCTAGCAGTAGAAAAACAAATAATATATAAACTGGTTACCCTGTGTCACAAATGTACAGTATGTACAAAAACACACCAACTTATTTAAGTGATCTTTTTACTCCCTATGTACCATTACAACATCTTAGATTATCTGCTGACACTAGAAAGTTTAAAACTCCAAAGATGTCCCTCAAGCTCACAACCATGGGTGAAAAATCTTTTTCTTTTCAAGGGCCTCAGGTTTGGAATTCTCCACCTCTGTCTTTGACAGGGTTCCTGCGCACCCCTGGAATTTGAAATTTTTATGAGAAACCCTGGAAAAAGTGAATTACCCCTAAAATAGTCCTGAAATTTGCCCCGTATGAAAAAAAAACACCAAAAAAAGCGGGAGAATCAGAGTTACTGTTTGTTCTTTTTCTCTTATTTTTCGATCTTTAAGTAGTCCTGGAATTTAACATTTTACCCCTGGAAAACTTCTGCAAAACTGGAAAAAAATTCTTAGAGGTGCAGGAACCCTATCCTTAGTATGCCTGTGTATTGTGTGTGTGATTTACATGATACGAATGTTGTAAAGCACTTAGAGCCCCATTGCTAACGATATGAAGCACTTTATAAATGCTGCGTGTTAGTATTATTATTACATGGATACTTTGGTTTATTCCTACTGGCTGATATGATATGCTGACTAGTTTGGGGTTTGTAATTAAAGTAAATAAGTTTGTTTCCTTACCAGAAAGTAAACCTGAAAACCAACCATGAAATGGAAGAAGAGGTCACCATGCCCTTGGTCTATGAGGAATTCAGTCGCATCGCTGAGAAGAATAGAATTGATGAATTTAGATCAATGGTAAGTCACTAAGTGTCAGCCACAAGCTGTACCAAAGTTTTTTTGTACTGAGAAAAGGAACCCAGTCTTAAACATGCCAGCAGTGCAGTGGAGAGTTCTGTGTTTGGGTGTCATATATTGGCAAATTTTGTATACTTAACCCCAGAACTGGCTGGATAGCCCCAGATCATACACATTTTTCACCCTCATTTGCCATATCACCAAGGAAAATTTATAATTCATTATTAAATAAATATTATATATATAATATTCAAATAATATTATAATACTTTAGAATACAAGTTGTGAGTTGTGAACTGCGCCTAACAGGCTGCATTACAATTTGCTCTGAGATAGAGTGAGTGAGAGAAAGATGGTGAGAGAAGAGAGAGTGAGAGAGATGCAAATCGAGAGAACGACTTTCTGTAAAGCGCCTAGAGCAAACTCGTTAGGATTAGGCGCTATATAAATGATCTTCATTATTATTTATTTTGCCAAATTGGGATTTAGTTGGATCCATAGTCTATGCTTTAGTAGAATTTTTCGTGTGTTATGTTGTGCCTTTGACTATGACCTAAATTATTACCATAAAGTTATAGGGTCCTTGCGGCCTCGTTCAGGCTGACAAGGATTTTATGAATAAGTGAAAGAGTGCTGTGAGCAGGGATGGTTTCTTATATTATATCTTTCCATGGAAAAATATGAAGGGATCATGTTGTATTTGAACTGTAGTTAAAATTATTCTGAAGGTGAAACAGAAAGTGCTGGAATCCACCCTTCCAAAATAATCAGTGTGGCCTGGCTCCAAATCAATGGACTGTCTTGATGTTTGAAGTGCTCGGGCTGGCCATGGATAAATCCAATACATAAAAATTATATGGCCACATAATTTGGCAGAAACACTCTTTGTTTATTATGTAAATTAATGCGAATGATTTAATTCCAGTGTTGTTCTGAAACCCAACATTTTGCGACTTTAGTTCTTGCTTTTGTACAACTCCGAAATCCAATATTAAACCTTGTGGTTTTAGTACTATGATATTAAGGAGTTGGAATAAATCGGAACTGTGATACAGCTTGATAAGTGCCACAAAGTACTTTGAACAAGCGTCAAAGTGTGCATTTGTTATACATCTTCAACGTACCAAAAGATCTCCGGTTTTTCAGAAAATGGAAACAGAACAAACAAAAACTAAGGTTGCGATTTGAGAAAAGGCCGATTAATTATTATTACAGTGAGACAAATTTGAGTGGGTACAAGTGCTGTCATATGTTGTGGAGCAATTATAAGCATTTCTGTGAGGTAAAATGAATACATTTCAAGTCTGATTTCCATGTCAACAGAAAGTGAAGAAAAACTACGCCTTTGAGAAGTTGGATGTGCCAGTGGAGGCAGATTACCTGGAAGTCAGATATGCTGTGAGTCATAAGTTACTTCAACGTCGCCCACGTTCTTTCTCTAGATCAGGCTTCTCTTGAGTCCCAGGCCACATTCCACACCTTGTTCCCTCATTTCTTCCCCATTTTGAATTGCCATACTTTTCCAGTGGTAATTATTTAAACAATTTATGAAACTAAAGGCCTCTGTGAATTACAGACGAATGAAAAAACAAATCCTTATTTGTTGATGAAAAACTTCTACTTGATTTAAAGGACCATTCTGTGCCAGTTTGGAGCTCTTCCTCTGATGAAATTCCTCCCTTTGGAAGGGAGGAATGCAAATGGGACGACCCCCCCCCCCCCCCCCCCCCAAAACACACACATACACATACAGATTTGAAATGAAATTTCCCTCCCTGGAACCAGGTGCCTCCCTTTTGAGAATCACAGCTAAATTGAAAAAAATAATTGGCTTGAAGATTTGTCTGGTACTGTCAGAGAAGTGAGTGGATGTGTGCATTGAGGAGATTGAAAAGTGCAATTTTCATGCTCAGATTTTGAGGCAATGGAATGACAGTATAATCTATAACTAGAAGAGCATGTGTAGTCAAGCAAACTCTAACAAATGAAAAATTCTAGTTTTAAGAGTATTGATTTTTTTTTTTTCCAATTGCTTTAATCAAAATCTTAGTTTTGAGGAATTAAACTATTAAATTGTTTTGTCTGATCGCTTTATTTAAAATCCCAGTTTTGATCAGTTGTTGAATTTTCCTTTCTAACCTTCTTATAAAAAATCTTAGTGTTGAGTTCTATTGTTGAATTATTTTTTTTAAATTTTTTTTTTTTTTTTGAATTGTTACACTTCAGTATCAATTTGTGCCATAACTCATATGTTTTGACCATACTAAACATTTATCTTTTGCATTAAATTTGTTGGAAATTGGACATTAACTCCAGACCATATTTTAAGAAATTAAATTAGGGACAGAAAGAAGTGTGATGGATGGAGAAGGGAATGGCATCCCTGGCTAATTCAGTTTCTGTGGAAATTATGTATCAATCAGTCTATCTATCAATTCCACACAGGCTGACTTACCAGCGTTACCTTCTGATTTGAAAGGTGAAACCTTCAGTCATGTGTTTGGTACCAACACATCCAGGTATGTTCATTTTGCTGCTGCGTACCTCCTTACTTACTCTCATTTCCATTGCTGTAGTGATGAGGAAATGATGGTAACTGACACCCTTCAGATCTAAATAAATGTAGACACCCAATAATGGAGACAAATCAACCTATATCCTCCCTCCAAAACCAACCGCCATAGAAACTCTTACTCCTTTCCTTCTATAGCTGTCTCTTTAAGTGCCAGACCAGACAGCCCTTTTGAGGGCAAAAAAGAAGAAGTGGAAGACATGGCAGAAGAAAGGCAAGAAACAAAAAAAACAACAAAAAACGAACAAAAGGCAAACAGCAAGAAAAGCACGGTGTAAACAAAGACCTCAAACACTATGGTACTTGGTAATATCCAGCTCAGAATGCTAAAATTTGCCTCTCCAACACATGAGACTTCTAGGTTGGCAAGACTATCTGGTTTCTAGACGTTGAATTTTGTCATCAAAATTTTTCTCTGGAATGAAATGTAGAAATGGTTTTGTTTTTGTAAAAATTTGGCCATTTCTTTGGATTTTTGTTGCGATGATGCGCTGGTTAGGAATTCGAACTAAGTTGAATGGGGTTTAAATGATTCAAAGTCAATTATAAACCATATTAAATTCTTGAGAAATAAATGAAAGCATGACGGCGAGTAAAGTTTCTAGGAGGGGGTAATAATATGTTTTCAACAATTTCTGCTCAAGTTATCCTTTGAAAAAAACAAAATGTTGTATGCTGCTAACGATAAACACACACATTAGAAAGGACAATCTAATACTCAACAACCTAAAGGGATACTGAGGTTAACTAATGGAAATGTGAAACCTTGTGTTTTGTTTCATACCTGAAATTCGTCACATTGTTTTCTAACAGTTATGATATCATATGGGTGTTTGTAATAATGAATGTGCACGCCAGTAAACTGCAAGAATTTAAGAAGAAAAAGATAATTGTATAGTTTGCTATTGTTAGATTACAGCCAGGAGAGGAACTGGCACCTAATCAATGACTTTTTTTGTGTGTCCAGCTTGGAGCACCTGCTCTTAAACAGAAAAATGAAAGGCCCGGCCTGGTTGGATTTGAAATGTCCACGTAAGTTTTTTGTTTGTTTTTGTTTTATTATTCAGTCTGGCATAGTCCAGACAACACTTTGTTGAATTGCAAGCCTTTCACTTTCAGTATTTTGAATATGGAGAATATTTCAAGGGCTCCATGGTAAACTGTCGTAACTTGACTTTTTAAAAGAACTGAGATATTTGGTATCCTTGTAGCCCCTGACAACCCGCAGTTTATGTTAGAAGATAACTGTAAAGAATGATAAAGAAAATTATCCAGTTTTTTGTTTCTTCCGAAAAATTTGTAAAAATCCGAGTTAAGAGGGTCTTGATTTAAAAATCTGGAAAGTGATTGGAACAAAATTTAGAACTTCAGAAATAAAATCGTGACTATCCCTAGACAGGGTTCACACAGGTTCTTAAAAGTCCTTAAAGTCCTTAATTTTCATGAAAGAAAAAATAAGTACTCAAAAAGTCCTTAAATTCTGAAAATGTCAAAGTCCTTAAAAAGTCCTTAAAATTTGTGTTTCAATTTAAACATTTGAGATTCAAATCTTCCAATGGCACACCGGATAATTGGTATTTTGAAATAACTGAACTTTTCAGAATGAATTTACTATGTTTGAACTCTGGATACAGGAACATCCCGTTTCACCACTTGTATAGTGATATTTCTTGCGCATGGGTACTTGACTTTTGAGTGCCGCATACATGTAATATTTCTTGGCCGCAGGCACGCAGGTCCTTAATTTGTTTACTGTGAGTCCTGAGGAAGTCCTTAAAAAGCCCTTAAAATTAGTTTTCAAGACTTTATACGAACCTTGCTAGAAATTAGGTATTCTGGAAAGTCTACTCCTGTGCCAACCATGTTAGGTATGTGTCAATGTTCCAAAAATGTAGTGATAAGTCTCCTTTGGTATGTTGCAATGTTGTACACTGTATATTCATAGTGATAAATTGCTTGTGCTTAGTTCAAAATTATAATACCAAAGAAAATTACCATTCTTCATACACAAATATGTTTTTCACCAATTTAACAGAGGTGCCAGTAGCTGCAACTAGTTGGTGCAAGCTTGAGGTTAGTAGCTGTTTGAGACATAAAGAATATTTAATGTGCATAACTAGCCCCCACTTCAGTTCTTTCTGTACTACACAGACTTGGTAAACGCTGCCAATTTCAAGATTTCGGTGGTCTGGGACACACAATTTTTGCAATTTAAAAAAAAAAAAAAAAGTTGAAAACAGACAGGGGCATGTGTCTGCATTATGTGTAAACATATCTAACTGTAGAACACAATTCAGTGTAAATACCAAAAGACAACTGAAAAACCATGTGTGTCCATTCATTCTGGGTTTTTATTAATTTTTTTTTTCTCCCTCCTGTAAAATGAACTATTAAACTTAGATGGTTTGTGCCTGAGATCATTGATCTGTTTCTCTTGATTCAGTTTTTAAAAAAAAAATAATTTTGGATATCTTTTGTGCATATCTCAGTACATCAACCATTCCTAATTGCAGTTTGAACTTTCTGTCTGTGATTTAGTTCACCCATAGGTAGGATTTGTAGTTTGGGGGTTTTAAAATATTTTTTTTTATCTGAATTTTTTTTGTTTTTTATTTTTGTTTTTGGCCTTCATTATTCCCCCCCCCCCCCGATTAATTTTTATTTTCAAATGGAGGGACGGACATGTTTTATGGTAGTTTCTCTAACCCATTTGGACTACAAAAACTATTGGGTTTTTTTTTGTGTTTTTTTTAAACTTGTTAACAAGGTTGTTTTCTTTTGTACCAGGCATCCTCTTAAATCTCAGTATGTCAATTTATTTATTGATTTTGCCAGGCTGTCATCACCAAACCAATACACATCACTGTGAGTGATGTCAGTGCCCCACCCCCTCCCCTGGTGGTGATGACACTCAACCTACAGACTCTGCCCAACCCCAAAACAAGACAAAATGAGGTAACAGGGGGAGACTGCATCTATTTTATGCTTCCTTCTTTAGAGCAGGATTATAGCTTTTATATAAGTGTCATTATCAGGCTCAGATGTGACATATTTTAAAGTATGGGCCTTTTCTCTTTTGGATTTTTCAACTTCATTTTATTTTGTCTTATTTGTAGGAATCTGAGGGCTGGAGCTAGCCCAGAGTAAGATAACAAAAAAACCCGTGAAAGGCCCAAAGTGGCCGTTATTGTGAGGACACGCTGTTAAACTGAAAGCTCGGCGATGATAGAATGCTACACTGCCACATTCCCTGTAGGTCTTTATGTGACTCGGTAATACTGAATGGAGGAAAAAAATTGGATGTCACACATTGTTAGAAGAAAAGAAAAAAAAAAAATAATAGAAATTTTCTTTTGAAAAAAAAAAAAAGGCAAAACACCCAGCTTTATGACCTAGATTTTCTCTGTGGATTTTTTTGGGGAAATGAAAGGTAGAAATGCTTCATTCTTTGATGAGAGCTTTTGTCATGTAATAATCTCCTGCAGCCGTGCTTGTTCAAGAATTTCAGTTTTTTAAAATTTATTTTATTGTTGTTTTTTTGTTTTGTTGTCAGTGGAAGGAAAAATTGTGCATTAGTCTATGTTATAATTTTTTTTGTGTGTAGATCGTGGCTGTTGCCTGCCTGGTCAACAACGATTTCTATATGGACAAACCAGCTCCCAAACAAGCGTTCCAACAACATTTCTGTGGTAGGTCAACTTGACAGCAGTTAGGTCTTGAACTGATTCGAATCATGAGCAAACAATTCTGCTGATATCATACCACAGGGATGAGAATTTGGAAATTTCCTGATATCCAGATTATTTTTTTTTTTTTGTCTGAAAGGGAAAGCGTTACTATTATCAGTAAACACTGCTTTGTGTGTTGTCCGATATATGAAAGGACATATATATATGTTATTGTGTTGCATTTATTGACATACTTTTGGTCAAACGTTCAGGGAATTTTTCTGTCTGGGGCTCCTTTTCCTGATGTCAGTGAATGAGTTTTTTCTTTCTTGGAAAACGTCGATGTGATAAAACATTATTAGGAAATTGTGCAAAATTGGAGTAACCAAAGAGATAACATTTAGCTTATGATTTGAATCTTTTCTTCAGGGTACATTCCCACATGAAAAGTATTTTGGTTGGGGGGGGGGGGGGGGGTACAAATTCAAAAGTTTCTATACCAAGTCAAAGCATTCATAAAGACTTTTTCAGAGTAATTTATTCATTTCTTTATTCTTTTCTTAACTTTAAACCTATTTGACATTTGGTTGGGGGAATGTTATGATGAAGACGCTGTTGTTTGGGGGGCATGGTATTTTACATTATAAGCCATTGCTCAACAATGGACGCAACTCATTATCTTCTCTCTTGGGCTTTGTAATTAGACTGCACACCTCTAACAACAGATTGAGTGCCTGGGGTCTATCAGATCCCCAAGTGTAAAATATATTTATTTCCCTAATAATGCATAGTCAAAGCATGCAGGTCATTTTCAAATACGCATAACAGATGTGCAGAATAATATATCACAATTTTTTTTTTTTTTATTAATGGAGAAATGCGTTTCATGCCATGTGTCCATAAATTTATTGTCTATTAATTCTATTTTCCATTCAGTCATTGCCAAGCCAAGTGACTGCATCTATCCATTTGATTTCAAAGACCAAGTGAAAAAGCAGGTAGGAGTGCGTGCAGCTTTCTGACAATTGGCAGTTTTTTTAAATCTGTTTTTCTTATCTCCCCCATGCTCATTCTTTATCTTCTGTCCATTTTCTTCTACACTTTGTTATTTTGAATAATAGTGAAATATTTTCTTTTAGTGTACTCAATTTCAGGTTGTACTGTACATGTAGAATAGCTTTCTTCGGCATCTTGATTGACGTTATTTTATACACCATGATAAATTAATGCTGCACCGGAAGATTACACCCGAAGGATAAGTTTTTTTTTCCAAAGTCATGAACAGGAATAGTTAAAAAAATAATTTATTTTTTTTTGACGGGGTAAGCTAGAGATACAAAACACAGTGAGGAAAAAGTATGGTTTGAATTTGAAAATTGTCATCACTGAGCATAATACAAATGTGTACCCACAATTTCATTCATCCATTGGAAACTTATCAAATTTCAGGAAGAATTTGGATGAAAAATACATGTTTTTAAATTTTGTTGTTGTCTTGGACTGAGTTCTTGGCTTAAGTTTTGCAATTGGCTTTTATTTTTACATCTTGATTTGTATTGGTGTCATCATGTAGGCTAGCCGAATGAAAGTTGAGACTATGCCTGGTGAACGAGGACTGATTGGATATCTCCTGGCCAAGATCCATAAATTGGATCCTGATCTCATTGTGGTAAGTTCTCGACTCGAAGCTGAACACCCTGAAATACATAACTCATTTATCAGTAGCCACTGGGAAGTCAGTTTGAGAATGAAATATGTAAGTTTTCATGAAACATTTATTCTGTTATTAAAAAAAAATTGTTTCATTATTCTTTGCATAGAATTTTTGTTTTTGTGTAATAAGACATAGGCCTAGAATTCGTTCAGTATTAGATGATTGTTAGCAGGAACATTTTATTATTTCAGAATATTGTCAAATCTGTCTGAATAGTAAAACAAATTTTTTTTTTGATCTTTGATAAACCTATGCTTTATTGCGACAAGATTGCTTTTTGGTAAGTTGTGATTTTGCCAGTGTTTGATCAAACATATATGTTTTATGATTGTATTTTTTTGATTTTGTGAGAGAGGACAGAGTCTACTGCTATGATCAGCGTAACATTCAAATTATCAGAACTCTAATTAAAAGTTTGGTCTTCACATAATCACAGACATTTTGCAATAGTCGAATGTCCTCAAAATGATTAATTAATGTACTCTCAAACTTATTGAATTTTAAACCTTGTTGGCAAAGAAATGACTTGACAGTTATCATTCTTCTATTTTCAAGGGTCATGACATTTATGGATTTGACCTTGACCTCCTGCTTCACCGAATCAGTGCCAACAAAATTCCTCACTGGTCTAAGATAAGCCGTCTGAAGAGGACCAACATGCCAAAGATCACGGTAAGTTAAGGGAGGGGTTCATCGCTGTAAAAAAACTATATATATATCGACGGTGAAATTCGCAAACCGTGTAACTCTAAATTTCATTGTTTTGAGAAAATGGCGAAAAACTACACGTACTTTGCTGTTGAAATACAATCTGAGAATCATTCCAGTTGAACGGTTTGCACACATGACTAATACACCAAGAGTTTCTTTTTGAATTTTATTATAGAATATTGCTGTGGATGGTGCACAATCGTTGTGTGGTGCCATTTATTTAGCAAAAAATCAGAGCTAACCTACTTTTAGACTTCCACGGTTTGCGAGTTTCACCGTCGATATATTCATTGCAGTAAAAAAATGTATACACTGACACCCTTTACCTCTAGAAATTTTTGGCATTGATTTTCATCTCAGATCTGGCAGTTAATAGGAGTTGAGATAATAAGTGTCTTGAAATCATATGAAAAGAATGAATAATTTAACTCAATTTTCATGCCTTTGAAGGATAATTTTGAGTATATTTGGTGAATCATTTAAAATCAGAACAAAAATTGTGTTATGACAATTCAGAATTCTCTAACTGGCCACTGAAATTTGATGGACTCAGAAAGATAATTTGTTGTTGTTTTTTCAGCATAGCCATGGAAGAGCCACTTTTGCAGAAAAGTCAGCTGTGTGCGGCCGCATGATGTGTGATGTGCAAATTTCAGCCAAGGAACTGATCCGCTGTCGCAGCTACGATCTTACAGAGCTGGTCAGACAAGTGCTGAAACAGGAACGACTGGAGCTGGATTATGATGAAGTCAAAGAAATGTTTTCGTAAGTTGATTAAGCCAAGGAGACCTCGTTTTGTGGCTTTGTACATTTTTAATGGTGTTTGACCGGGTAGTTGATTGTTTTGTACAATCTTTTCAGGATAATACATAATACATAAATTTGCTGAGTATATTACTGCAAATGTTTTTGTATTGCACAAGCATAACTGAAGAAAGCTCCGTGGCTGTGGATCCGTGAAAGAATTATTTTCTGATGTGTACCCTTAGCACATCTTGTCCTTTCTGAAAGACGCTGAAATCTACAACTTGATTTAAAAACTTTTATTCAGATTTTTAAAATTCTTTTCAGATCAAAATGAAACAATTTTTGAAAATTTTACCAGTGTAATAAAGTTTATATGGAACTATGTAATTCTGTTTGTGAAATATTGAAATTGATATATCTCTGTATACCAAGCATAAATAAAGTACTCAAAAGATGTGAAAGGCGCAAAGTGGCCTTATTGTGCCGATGCACCATCAAACTCAAACTCCACATTTACAACATCAATTCATGAGCAGGACATGAATTTGAAAAGTTATCTGATAGTTTTTTTTTACTCAGAAATCTGTTTTTTCCCAATCTTCTCCAGGACCAGCCCACAATTGCTGAAACTGATAGAGCACACTCTGGTGGACTCGACTCATATCTTACGCATCATGTATGAACTTAATGTTATTCCTTTGGCTCTGCAGATCACAAACATCTGTGGGAATGTTATGGTGAGTCAGTATCTTCTGAAAGGGCAGTGAATACCAAAACAAAAAAATGAATAGTTTGCTTGATAAGTGCAAACTGGATCACTGGGTTCCTTTGTTTCACTGTTCAGGAAATTTGAAGAGAATCAGTGTCTGTGGAAAGTACATGAAGAGTTGAGGGGGAAAAACAGGTCAAGTCACAATGTTGAAATTATGGGCTATTGGCCTCAAGCCCAAGCTAATATTCCATCGTACAACCTACTTCAGGATCTTTGATAGAAATGGTCTCAGTCTGCTAAAATTGTCATGTATGAAAGAAAGAGCTCAGTCAAAGTTAAAAAGTCAGTTTTCTCTGAACAGGAAATCTGTGACTGGGCCCGTTTTTCCCGCGGACTCTTTAAATAGTGTTTGGTGTTTTTTTGGTTTTTTTGTTGTTTTCATTGCAGTTTAGTAACATCAGGGTTCACACATGCCCCCAGAATTTCAAAGATCCCAGGAAAAATACTGGAATTTAAAAATTTAAAAAGATCTGGAATTCTCCAGGGATTTGAAAAATGCTGAATTACACATACAAAAAAAAAGCCGTGATTTCAGTTCTCAGTTTTCTTATCAATTTCTTACATTTAAGTAGCCCTGGAATTTAGCATTTCAGTACTAGCAGAGCCCTGATACAACATTCTCAAAGGGGTGAAGAAACTGTGACATCTTGAAAAACTTCATATGAGTAAAATAATTGTCTTTTAATGTTTGCCATAATTCATAGTAAGTTGCAACTCCAGACACTGAAGTGTTTAACAAGCTTTGGTTATGTACCATAACTTGAAACATTTGGATATTATTTTGTAGATTGAAACATGATTGTTTTACATACATATGACAGGATTCATGTCAGTGGCAGGATTGAAATGATGTTTAAATTTTTCATTTTTTTCTTCTATTGGCAGTCACGCACGTTGATGGGAGGCAGATCTGAAAGAAATGAATGGCTTTTGTTACATGCTTTCCACGAGAAACAGTACATTTGTCCTGACAAAGAATTCAAGAAGAAGCAGCCAATGGTTAGTTTCTGTTTAATTTTTATCTATATCTTGTGTATCTTTGGAACAGTTGTTTGTCACAGTTTAACTGTCATCTTGAATGTACATCCGCAAGTCCCTTTTATTCAATTCTGAAATATAAAAAATTCCTTGACCCTGTAGTTCCCGTACCCAGAAGCTTCTGAAATGTGCAAAACTGATTTCAAATTAATGCACAATAAAAGCATGAATATAGTCATGTATTTTCCACGAAAATTTTGTTGAAAAATTAGAAATTTACAAAAAAAATTGAGCATTTTGGCATATGGTGTGCGATTGAGATAGGTCGCACTGGAAACTACAGGGTTAAAGTATTTTTTTTTTATTGTCACCCAAAATATTCCTAATGAACACAAAAAATCTGCGGGGTTGCTGCAGGGTTTGGAGCAAAGTTGAAATGTGGCAAGAAAAAGGGAGAAAATGTTGTACCTTGCAACATCCTGCATTAGATACAGGCAATAAAGAAACTATACAGTAAATTCCGAAACAGTCAGAAATGGAAGGACAAAAACTAACAGTCAAACCTCTCTGTTTATTATTTACCCACAGCCAGTGGATGACGATGACGATGGCATGGATCAGGGCGGATCCAAGAAAACTGCTCAGGGA
This sequence comes from Onchidella celtica, assembly GCA_963931925.1. Classification (NCBI taxonomy): domain Eukaryota; kingdom Metazoa; phylum Mollusca; class Gastropoda; order Systellommatophora; family Onchidiidae; genus Onchidella; species Onchidella celtica. Next base: position 43,922,332 of record OZ007580.1, read on the forward strand.
CGCAGAAAACCAGCATATGCTGGGGGTTTAGTGTTGGAACCCAAGAAAGGTATGAGGTCAATTGTTGGTGTAATGTCGTAGGATGTTTGTGCTAGGTGAAGTAATTTGATTTCATTCTCGCCCATATATGCAACTTGAAATAATTATTTTCCGACATGGACCCTTAGCTCATCTTATCATTTCCGAAGGAGGCCGAAACCTACAAGTTGATTTAACAGATTTTTTTTTTCCAAATTTATGTTCATATAGACATTACTTTACAGAAAGAGCCTTTTCCTGTTAGATTTTAACTTCGTTTTATTTCATGTTATTTATAGGAATCCGAGGGCAGAAAGCTAGCCCAAAGTAAGGTAATGAGAGAACTGTGAAAGGTGCAAAGTAACTGTTTTCAAGCCAAAGCCCCATTAAACTCAAACTCAAACCACAACTTACCACACTATATAACATGCAAGCCTTTTCTTCTATTTTGTCCAGGATTTTATGACACTTTCATCCTCCTTCTGGACTTCAATTCCTTGTATCCATCCATCATCCAGGAGTACAACATTTGCTTCACAACCATCTCCAGATCAGAGGCTGCCAAAACAGTAAGGATTAATCACGCTTTACAAATGTTGAAATAATTGCGCTTGAGATTGATATATTATGTCCTAGCCACCTAAGTTTGTTAGATTTTACAAATTTATTTGCCCGCAGCATATGAATAATGTAAAGGGGGAGTGGAGATTCTGTTTAACTTATATAAGTTTTTCCATTATGGTAATGAATTGAAGAGTTTGATTGTATCTTACTATAATTGAGCTGGAGGGTGAACCTGTAAGCAGCTAAAACTTCACGACTACGCCATAAAAAATTATGAAACTTGGTGCACTGCATCAATTTTTGATGGGGAGTTACATGGACACATTCATTTTGAAAAAAAATCAGTCTTTACTCTTAATTATATTAAAAATTTTTGAGCCGCATAAACAGAGATGCATTTTCATTGGATAGAACCGAAAACTGTGACTGGAAATTACGTCCTTGGCCTCTCTTTTCACACTGGTGGTCGAAAATCAACATTATCACATCTGTGTGTTTCAACGTGAAATTGTGGTGTAACATTAAGTTCTATGTTAGTCATTGCACAGAATCCAAATGCTGTTTTAAAGTAGCCTATATCTAAATATATGGTTGGGCTTGGTAAATGAAAAATTTGCAAGACTTATCTTGCGTGGGTCGACTAGTTGATACAAAAATCAAATGTAGGCCATGTATCTCATGAGACAATCAAACTGCTCACGCGAAATGTCAGAATGCCACAAGTTTTAAGAACATGAAATTTCTTCTTGCTGTTTCTATCATGAACATTCAGCATTTGTAAAAAAAGGGGAGGGGATTGGCTTGAGTTTGAGGTGACCTGCGACCTGCATGTGTAGGAAGAAAGGGAATCATAAATTTGCCAAAAATCGAGCATAGGTACTTAACTTATTGGTCCTTAGTGAAGTAATGTTGATATTCCGCTTTTGTATCGTAACCACCAGCTAGAACTGATGTTGTTTTTCAGTGCGTCGTCGGGTATTTTCAATACTGTTGTATGAGCCGTTTTGCCTTTTTGAGAAAATGAAGTCTGAAAGTTTGAACATACTTGTGAAGTCGGGCCAAAATGCATACAGCATTACATCACAAACACGTCTTGAAAAGTTTTTAACTGATTGGAATGACACTTATACGTAATGAAATTAGGGGTGAGAGAACCACTTCCATGATGAAACCTCAGAATCAGTAAAATATTGCATACAACAAGATGGCAAATACTCCTTGATATCATTGCCTCTGTGAAATAGGAATCCTCTTATATTTGTGTGCTTTTGTTTGTACAGACTGAGGATGAAGATGACGAAGCCAACTTGATCCTGCCAGATTCAGACCTGGAACCGGGTGTCCTGCCAACAGAGATCAGAAAACTGGTGGACAGTCGTAAACAGGTTAGTTTTTTACTTAGCCTGTTAAAAGAGATCTTTGGCTTTGCATTCTCACTGCTGTGAGCAAACACTTTTATATAGAAAGTTATATCAGTGGAATTTTGGAAAAAGTATACCGGATTGCATATTATGAAGAGCCAGATGGAAAAACAACTATAGTCACATATCCATGAAACTTAAAAAATCAATCATTTAAGTTTGAAAGTCGCTAAGTGCATTGTTAGTAGAGAAAAGAAAGCTACCTGTTTCATCAGACACAGGCTTTACCAATGTATAAAAAATCTGAGCCTTGGGGCAAAATAGACATTGTAATAATTTTTTTAAGCAACCAAAAAATCTTTAAACTTGGACTATGGCCATTCTTCCATCAGTCTTCACATATACAGCCCAATTTCCCAGCCACACCAGACACAGGGTACTAAATTAAATGAGTGTATCAGCATCTTTTTGTCTAGAATGTGCAGATTAGTATGATGGCCATGCCTGTATGATATAGGCAAATTTTATATGAAAGGGAGTGGTTAAAAAATCTGATTTATATTGAATATATCCGTATAGTGGAGCAAATTGGAAAATGGCGAGTACTACAAGAAAACCCAAAAACCAAAACTTTGCATAAATTTGTTTTAAAAATATGTGTACTTTGCAGTGAACAAATAGAATCATAGATACATGTTCATATTATGCTCAGTGAAAACAATTTTTACAATTGAGCCTTTTTTCCTTACCACGTGTTTATAGTCTAAGATTCCCAGTAAATTATGTATTTCAGTTTGAACTGAAATAATAGATGTTTGATTTTGTCACCAGGTGAAAGGTTTGATGAAAGGCAATGATGTCAGCCCAGAGCAGATGATGCAGTATGATATACGTCAGAAAGCTCTCAAACTCACTGCCAACTCCATGTATGGATGTCTGGGTTTCACCTTCTCCAGATTCTATGCCAAACCTCTGGCAGCTCTTGTCACAGGGAAAGGCAGAGAGGTAAGCCAGTGGTTAGGAATCACAAATCACATATGTCAGGTTTTAGAGGAGTTCAGTTTGAATGGGGCTTTAGTTCCTTTGCTGGGTGAAAATTTCCACTTAGACCATCATGTCTTTATTGTGTTCATGGGAAAAAACTTAATGATAAGCAGCATGGCGCAATGTAGCGATCACGTTGTAAAAAGGTTGTATTCTTATGAAGTTTTAGGGCACGTGCTTCCACTGATTATTGATTGTACTTAGTTTTTGTGATTCAGTTTTGAAAATCATTGCATGTTGAAAAATTTTCTTGTCTGCAAAATATTAATATGGATAATTTTAATTCATTTGTGGTCTTTGCTTTGGTTTTTCTAGATCTTGATGAAAACAAAGGATCTGGTTCAGAGCGTAAGTACTTAAAGTTGGTATTTGCCACATAACTTTTTTTTAGAAGTAATCGATTGAGACTTTTTGTTTTGTTTTTTTTTTTTGGTCTCAGTGATATTCAAAATGGATATGATGATATGAATGGTATCTAAAGCATATTCAGGACAGAGTGTAATTGTCATTTCTTAAAATTTCAAATGGTTTCTTTTCATCTTGATAGAAATTTTATTTTGAAGCTGGTTAAACAGGTGCCACTACCATCAAAAATTCAAGGTGCAAGAGTTGTCAGTTGTGCATATATGTATTTAGTTGTCAGCGGTGATGATCAAACACACCAATTTGCCCAGTGAGTGAGTGGTTTGATTACTAATTTTAATTTGGTTAATAACATTGGTGTCAATTTTTTTCTCACAAATTGGAGAAAAAAAACTATTGGCTTCTGTGAATGCCTTTTTTTTCTTTTCTATGAGCATTAAAAAATTTATTTCCTGTACCATTTCAGATGAATCTGGATGTTATCTATGGTGACACTGACTCTATTATGATCAACACCAACTGTACTGACCTCGACCAGGTGTTCAAGCTGGGAAATAAGGTGAGCCAAACTGGTATTGAGGTTGGGAAATAAGATGTGTCCAGCCACATAGAGAAACAAAACACAAATCTTAACATTTATTTCATTTCATTATTATGGAGCTAAAGGGTGAATACATAAAAACCATGAACATAATGAGAACGTGACCAAAAGTTATGAAACTTTTTGTACTGCCTCAATATTTACGGTGCACACATCCATTCAGGACAAAATTCAGTTTTTAATATTGTGTATTTACGATTATTTAGCTGTGACAAAAGACTTGTTTTCATTGAGTGAAATGGAAAAGCATGACTGAAATTTCATTCTTCACCTCTCTTTACACATTGTAGGTCAAAAATCAATTTTATCACTTACGTATATTCTGCAAGGAATTATGGTGCAGCAATAAATTGTATAAATTTTCACACAGAATCCAAGTGTGGTTATTAATGTAACCTAGATCGTTAATATTTGTTTGGGCTTGGCACGAAGAATTTGCTAGATTTCTCTTGCTCTGGTCAGCTGGTTTAAACAGTGAAAGTTGCTTCAGCACGAAAGAGAATGTTTTAATCATATCATTTTCTGCTTTTCTTCAGGTGAAGAGTGAAGTGAACAAGCTCTACCGACTGCTGGAAATTGATATAGACGGAGTCTTCAAGTCCATGCTGCTGCTCAAGAAGAAAAAATATGCTGCTTTGAGCATCAGCCGATCTCCTGATGGTAAAATCACAACCAGTGAGGAGTTGAAAGGACTGGATATTGTTAGGAGAGACTGGTGCGATTTGGCTAAAGAGGCTGGAAAGTAAGTGATATTTCCAAGTTTTTTCATCGTTTCCAAGAAGGTAATCTTTTAATTTATGAAGCTATAAGCTATTACTAGAACTAACACTTTTCAGTATTTGTATATCAAGTTCACGGATGGACTCAATTTCACGTTCTAATGGCTGACAAACTTCATCTCATGCAAAGCGTAATTTGATGGCTATTATGAATTATCATCAGTCCGCCTTTGGAACCTCTTTAAAACTAGCTTTTGTTGGGTAACAGTAGTCAAATTACAAAGCCAAATAAAAAAATATTGAGTTGTGTTCACTGCTCAGTTATATCTTTCTGTGTAAATTACTACGGTCCCCTAACACAGCCTGAAGAGCTGGTTTTAACGAGGTTCCAACATCTGACCAATGTTATGCTTGTGAGCTGGAAAATTATTGTGAATTTATTTGTAGATGTAGTTTTTTTATGATTTGAAGAAAATATTTCCAAGAATACCATTGAGAGTTTTAACAGTTGTGAAAACAGTTTGCTGTAGTATTTCAAATGGAAGTGTATATTTAGGCCGAATACGGCCTATACAACCCGGATCTCTGGGAGCCGAGTTGGAAGTATAGATTTAGACCGAATACGGCCTATACAATCCGGATCTGCGGTGCTGTGCTATTTGGGCCAAACGTATTTTGTTCCAAAACAACATCTCCGTAATCTGTTGCCATGGCTCGATTCCTTCAAGACAGTTAGATTTGAGAAGGACATGTCTTGTGCTTTAACATTGTCTGTATGTTAATTAGAGGCTGTGCTATTTAAGCCGATACTTTTACTATCGGCCCAAATAACCCAGAACCAGGGCTTTTGTGCTATTTAGGTTGTATTCAGCCCAAATATACCTAGCCATTTCAAATAAATGTCACTTTACAGTCATAATTATAATTATTGTAAAAATGTTTTTCATTTAGCGTCCAATCCTTTTCATATTATGTTATAATGTATGATGTTCATGCAGCTGTTTAGAAGTTCGGGTTCAGACTCTTTGTATATCTGTTCTTTATGAGTAGTTGACTTTTTCTTGCTGACATTTTGCCATTTAGGTTTGTAGTGAGCCAGATTTTGTCAGGAGAGTCGAGAGAAACCATTGTGGAAAAAATTCACACCAAACTGCAGGAGGTGGGAGAAAGTGTACGCGGTGGAGAACTACAAGTGGAACTTTTCTACATCACAAAGGTATTTTGTATTTTATTTTGTTCTTCTTGGGTGCATGTTAGATGTACTAAAAACTAGATTTTGTCAACAAAACTGATTTGGTTTCAGTGACAACATAGCCAGTCACCATGGAAGGCCCAAAATATTTCTCTCTGCTTTTGTGGGTTGTTTTTTTTTTTCAACATGGCAGGTCAAAATATTTCTCTTTTTTTTTTTTTTGCGCAAAAAAATATATTTTTTGGGTCATGGCAGGTCAAAATATTTTTTTTCCTCCCAAAAATGATTTTTTGTTGTTGTTTTTTTTTTTTGTCAACATGGCAGGTCCAAATATTTCTGTTTTTCCTCCCAAAAATGTTTTTGTTTTTTTTTGTTCAACATGGCAGGTGCAGATATTCTCCTCCCCCCCCCCCCCCCCCCTCCCAATGTTCTTTTGTCAACATGGCAGGTCCAAATATTTTTTCTCCTTGTTATTTTGTTTTAATGAAAAAAATGTTTTGTTTTTTTCTTTGTTAATCGAGTGGGAAGTGACAGCACCTTAAACAAAAATTGAAGGTCATATACCTTTTTATCTAGACTGACTTGTGTGGTTTGTAAAAAGAACTTTTTACTGTCAGTTTTGCAAGGATTGATGGTATTGTTTTGTTAACCTATTGCATTCTGTGAACCAACTACAACACTTAAACCTTTTTTTTTCCTTCTTTTTTCTTATGGCTACAATAAATTTTTCATGCATTATTTCGGGATACATTGACACTGACTTCTGATCTTCCGCTGCCAGCAACTGACCAAGAACACTGAAGACTACCCCGACAAGAAAAATCTGCCGCATGTCCAGGTGGCCATGAGATTCAACAGCAAAGGTGGCAAAAAACTCAAAGCTGGCGATGCAGTACCGTACATTATTTGTGAGGTGAGAAAACCAAAGATTTTTGTGAAGAAAAACCTTGAATAAATCTGAGATTTTACCATGATTTATTATGACAACAGCAGAAGAGTACATTGTTATATTTCATCACCGTTCTCAAAAACTATTTGGTTTTGGCTACAATTTAGGAGAAGCAAAAAACTGATTTATAAGATAAGATATTATTTTTTTACTTTATTATCCTGTTTCCAGGAAATTTGTTATCACAGCATCAGTAATAGTACAAATACAATATCTGAGACCTGCAGGTCTTTAAAAGGTCTCATTTTACCACGACTGGTGTAGTTAGGATGGTCTTTTGAAAGTTTGCTATTAGATCATTATTCTGCTTTGGAGCCTATAACCAAGATCATTTGATGCGATTTTGATTGTAATTGAATATGAAATTTATGAAAATTGATGTTTTGAATTTTTGAGTTATCACAGTCTTAGGATTCTGGAATTTTGGAAGGGGAGCTAGAATTTGCTGTATCATTACTTATATGGTATTTTGGTATCACTAGCTTGCTACAAGTGGTTTGCAATAGAGAAAACAGATGACGACATGAGATGAGTTTTCATTAGGGACATTATGTATGTTTCAGGATGGGTCCACCTTATCTGCCACCCAGAGAGCTTACCATCCGGAAGAACTGGCGAAACAAGACAATCTGAAAATTGGTTAGTCAATAGTTGCTATCTTACTATAATGGATCAGGGGGGTGAACAATTGAGCACCTAAAACTTGGTGATTATGCAATCAAAAATTATTAAACTTCGTGTACTGCTTCAATTTTTTATGATACGTTACTTGAACACCCCATTTTGGAAAAAATTGAACATTAATATTCTTTATTCAACATTTGTTTTGTTTATGCTCCATGGCTTGGATCATGTGATTTATTGTTATTTACATGTTTGCATTGCTTTTGATTTATTTAGATACAAAATACTACCTGGCACACCAAATCCACCCAGTTGTAGCCAGGTTGTGTGACCCCATTGAAGGAACAGACAGTGCCCATATAGCAGAATGTCTAGGTAAGTGGAGACTTTGCTGACAATTCGTTAACTCTTTGCTGTCAAAAGGTTTGGTGTAGAGAGTATTGAAATAAATTTTCAGAAACACACATGCAAAAAAAAGCTTAAAAAAGCATATATATGGACAATGTTTCTCTGTATGCATATTATAAGTGAAGAGAATCATTCACGACTTCTTATTTAGTGTCTTTCGCATTTTAAAAAATTTCTATTAAAAAAATCTGAGTATGCCAAAGCATTCTCAAATTAGATAAAAGTTTGTCTTCAAATAACATGAAATTTTTTGTATTGGTACCCTCAACCCTCTGGGTCCACCCGGTTTGTGCTTGTGGGAACTGATTTTATGCGAATTTGTTTTTAGGGGCATAATTAAGGGTTCTTTGTGACCATTTGGTTGCTTTAGTGTATATTGTAGAAATTACTTAAAAAAAGAGAACTTTTCTTGCCCTCAGTTCTTGTGGGAACGGCAATTGAATGATAAACTTCGTGTATCACTGGTGATACATGAGACCCAGAGGGTAAAATCATTTACTGATGGCATGTAAAGACACACGAAAGGCAAAAAAGCAATTTAGAATTAATAGCGCTATGAGGATGTCTGGAGTTGGTGGCAATCTTCAAAGAACAGTGAACTATGGGGTTCTCTGAATAGTTTTCACAATGTTTGCTGTGTCCTCCCTAGGTTTGGACCCATCTGGCTACCGACACTCCACACGCCAGGAAGAGATGGAAGAAGAAGACCTGGTCACAATGCAGCTAACAATGGAGGAAAGATTTAGAGACTGCGACCGTTTCACTTTTCCTTGTCCTTCTCCAACCTGCAGTCGCCAGATTGTGATGGATTCAGCTTTCAGTGGCAGCGTAAATAATTTTATTTGTAGTTTGTCTCATTCATATCGCTTTGAAAAGCCTTTTAACCCTCTTGTTGCCATTGGCTGATATATCAGCCCATCATTTTGCCGAAGACTGTGGCACAGCTGATGTATCAGCCCTGCTGACTCATGTTAAAACTGCCGTGAAGGCAGATATGTCAGATAACTTTGCTCCAGCATGTTTTGCACTCCTAATTTTACTACTTCCATCTTTCTACATGGCAATCCATTATTGTGGTAGGGTAAAGGAAGGGAGGCATTTGAGCTTGGCAGCAGAAGTTTTAAATCACAGCTATTGCATTGGTTTACTGCGTTTTCAAAAGTTTTGGAGAGAACTTACCGCCATATTTGCTGATAAATTTTCCTCTTCCTATCCCATTTATTTCCAGTCATGTGGATATTTTGGGATAGTACACATGTAACCTGACGGCACTTTCTTGTGCTGTTTCTGGACAGCCATGTCGATCCATATGATTGGTTACCTGATAACCTCAAAAATGAATTTCATGTGCACATTAAACATTCTTGAACAGAAAATATGTGCACACCACACATTTTTTATTTGAATGTCATTACAAAATTCAGAACACTCACAGAGACATGGGTGAATGCTGGCTGGAAAAATCTAGCATGGCGGGAATTTTAATGGCAATCCTCATGCCTGTCGGTAATTTGTTTCGTAATTCTTCAAAGAAGACCAGTCTACGCTTAAGTTGAGTGTAGTGATTGCAGGATTTTTTTTTCTGTGGACAGTTGTTTTCAGGAAAAAGAAACCTGGTCATTTGACTTCACATCCAAACTGGACATTGTTGATTTGCATAATATTTTTTTTTTTTTAAATTAATGGCATAGCTAAAAAAGATTCAGGAGAATAACAAAATATGCATGGGTTTGTTTTGTCAAAACATGGCGTTTTTCATTTCCTTTTGCTTTCTATTTTATTGTTTCTATGTTATTTCTTATGCGAGGTTTCGCCATATGCAACTTTTTCTTTTTGCCATATTTTGACTTTACTTCAAGCCTTACTGCGACTCCATAGATTTTTTGTGGTTTTCATAATATTGATTTGTTTTGTTAGTTACTGCAGTCATTCCAAGTGGTCAATTTTCAGTTGCACATGTTTTTTTATTAACACCTTCAAATGATGATTAGCTACCACATGCCTGTTTTTTTCTTCACCCTCAGGATTCCAGCATTAGTACAGCATTACTCTCCTGTCCCAGTCCTGATTGTAAACAAATTCTCTGGCACTCCAAAGCTCAGCTGAAGAATTTGCTGCAAATGAAGATACAGCAACATGTCAATAAATACTATCAGGTGAGCTCTGACATATGAAAATGTTGAGAAACTCAGCAAGAGAGATGGGGAAAAGAAAGTATTTCGATAAACTGAATAATATTAATAGACATGAACAGACAGGAGGAAGTCATTTCATTGTCTCACGAGTATGTTAGTCATTCGGAGCTTCTGAAATTTGATATTTTTTGTTATGCACAATGAAAAGATGATTGTTCTCCCTGTTTTGACATGAGATACTGGTCATTGAAATCATTCATACTCAAGGGAAATATTGTCACTGCTCTACGACAATGGCATTTGTCAGACTCATGCCAAAAGGCAACTGACAGTTCATTGCATTCCTGAGCATGAGGACTATCGGATAATATCATAGAAAAAGAAACGCACCAGTAAGAAAATGTAATAATCCTATGTAATCATAATGGCGTAAGTCACGAAATGACTGGAAAGGAAACAGTTCTTTTCTTAATATCTTGAAAGTTTCAAAAATGGTTTATAAATGCCATTAGCATAGAGCAATGATGATGTAGCAAGTGAAGAATTTTAAAATCCAGTATGATAACTTTAATTTTGTAGGTGGTTTCCAACATTTCATGCTCGCTGAAGTTTTTAAGAGATCTTGTAGAATAGGAGAAGGATTTTTCTTTAAACAAAGCGTTCATAGATAGGGGTCTCAGGTTACATTGTGTGTTGCAGGGTTGGCTGAAATGTGAAGACACGGCCTGTGGAGCAAGAACTAACAAGATGCCACTGATCATGCAACGAGGTCACCCTGTATGTGCTGCCTGTCACAGGGGATATCTGCATCCAGAAGTTAGTATATAGCTTTTTTCCCCTAAATTTTAACATTTAAAAAAAAATTGGTCTTTTGTTGGTGGGTGCTTCTGTTAGGGTCCAATTCTACGATATGACCATTATCGTGTTCAGTGGCTTTCCCGAAACTCAAACTGGTCTTTTGTATCTCATCAGTCAAGCAAGTCCTTATGTAAATGCAAGAGATACTTTGCGTCCAAGTGGCTGGCATTTCACATCTTTCAACAACTCCAAAATGCAAAGAGGAATAATTGCTTCAACAGTTGTCAAATATTATTATTTCATTTGATTTGTCTGTTTCTGTCAAACTATCTTTAGTTTTTTTTGTTTTTTATCTGTCACGTTGCTATGTTCCATCTGTCCATATGTATTTGTTATTCTCCTCTTTTGTTGTCTCTACCAGCTTGTCTGTCTAGAGGCACACACCTCATGAGTTATCCTATCTCTCTGATATTGCATGTTGGTACAATCCATTATATGAGAAGCTCTTAACCCTCACCCTGCGTAGGGCAGCAAATGCCGCCCATGTTTCGCAAGCGCTTACGCCGCATGGGTGGCAAAAGTCGGAAAGGTCAAGCTGATCGCGCCACGCACAAGCTGTATTTTCATGTGTCGGGTCACTGACCTTTTTGAGACGTGACCGCCGTCTTATTGTTCACTGTATCTCTTCTAAATCAAAAGGATTGTGACATGGACATGTTAACCAGTGAACCACCGGTCGGAATCACAATCACTAAGCTTTCAAAGGCTCTCCCCACACTTTCAAAAGATGTAACATCGACATGCGAACTGTTGCTCAACAAATTTGCAATATTATCACATTTTCTCACAAGCTGACCACCATCTGGAGTTGTCTGTATTTAAGAACCAATCAGAAACAAGCTCTGAATAATCTTTGCCCCAAATGCCCACATTGGTTTATTAGTATGTGTCAATCAGGATGAAACCATTTGTGTAAGGCTTTGGAGGGCGTGGCTAGTTATCATGCTTCATTCTCACAAAAACTACAGCTGTCAGTTTGGAATCATAAGTCAGATCATTGGTTAGAGACTGACAGACTAAGGTTTCACCGGTTAATTCATTATCAAGCGTGATAAGGCATAGCAGCGAATGTTTTCATACCAATAAAAAAAAAAGGAACCACGTGGACAGCGTGTGTGGTCATCATAATAGCGGCAAGGGTCAGTGACCCCAGATAAGATTCTCCGTGAGTAAGGTCACTGACCGTGCAGCGGGCTTTACGGGTAGCGTGTGGGGTGAGAGTTCCTATTCTGATTGCTTTTCTCAGTGAGACCTAACAAGGTCTCAGAAACAAAAGATATTTGTGTAAATTTTTTCTTTTATTATTTTTCTTTCAGTATACTGACTCTGCTTTGTACACCCAGCTGTGTTTCTATGACTACATTTTTGATGTTCACAAGGCCAGCACTTACATGAATGATGCAGAAAAAGGTATATTTTGGCTATCTATATGGTAACATTTTATGTTAGAACAGCAGGAGAAATCCACAAATGAAGTCTATGTTTATTTTCAAAGTGACCAGAAAATAAGGATTTATTGATTGTTTGTAAAATTGGCCACAAAGCCATTTTCAGCAGACCATATCTGCAAATATTTTGAAATGACTCTCCAAAAAAATTAGGCTTCGTTTGTATATTTCATAGCCTAAGAGCAATTTTCAGGGCTGTAGGCGGCTAAACATCATTCCTGGATTGGTCTGAAAATGCCTCAGCAGCGACTGTTAAAATTTTACCCCCCCCCCCCCAAAGCAACATTTTTTTATTTTCTCAAAATGCCATAACTTTCTTAAAGATTGTCTATATATAGATGATTTTGGTACCAAATTAATCAAGAAAAGAAGATCTCCCTAGTTGTACAGTCCAATCAACCGTAGGAGGAAACAAAATGGGGTTTGCAACCTACTTTATGAGTATACAAACATATTTTTACATATGTACTTGTATGTAGGCCCAGCTATACCAATGAGCCATGTGGATCAGATGGAATTTTCAGAATTCACTTGGGCTAAAAGGCCTTTACATTAGAAATACAACCCATAGTGATTTTCATAAGAATTCAAAAATATGTTTAGTATGTGAGTTGAAGAAAAGCTTGCATGTTCTGTTGTGTGCAAGGTGAGACAAAGATTAGTGGTGTATTTTAATGACGCTGACACTTTAAATGACCTTTTTCCCATTTGTTCGTCTATTTTATGTGCACCAAGGTAGAAGCATAGTTTTAGTTACTCAGCAAATACTTTTTTTTTCCCCCCAGCCGTTGTTCGTAAGATGAATCCAGACGTGTTGCAAGCGTACAGAGAAATGAAACATGTGGCATCTCGATGGCTGAACCAGAGTGCATATTCCAATGTGGATCTGGGCAAGCTGTTCAATGGCCTGGGGCTTGTGCCGCAAGTCAAAGTGAAAACTGAAAAAGCTATATAATCATTTTTATTCTAGAAAATTTTATCAAGCAATTGGCCTAGAATAATCTTAGCCTGGCACCATATTTTTAGCCATTTTGTGTAAAAAAAAAAAAAAAAAAAAAATTTCTAGCATTAATCACATTCATTGAAATAAAGTTCAGCTGAGTAAGATTTCAGGTATGACAGAATTGTGTTTGTGAATTTTTAACTTCAAGGTCTTGAGAGTTCTACATAATACAGATTGGTTTGGATGTCTATGTGTACAGAGCAGTGATGGTTAATTGTATGATTTGATAGGAAAATTCTGTTGTTTTATTTTTTATTAATATGCTTTTTCTGTCTGTTTCAATTGCACTACAAACTGTTATGAAAAGATGAACTATTTTGTTTCTGGCTTTTTTTTTTTTTTTGGCCCCCAAACCACTGAAAGTCCTTCTGTCAACTGGTGTAAAAATGCTAGCCTTTGTTTCAATTCGATTAATGAATTTGATGGTGTGGAACATGCAGACACCCCCTCTTTTTTTTCCAGAACCTTTTTTCTTATTGGTCACATTATTATCCTATATTGCTGTTGGTATGAAAAGATTCTGTGACTCCTTGCTGACCCAGCTGGAGTCACATCCCTTGGTTTTCATTCTGATGTAAGATCATGGGCTGGGAACTGTTGTGTTCATGTTATTATAACTGTGATGTTTAGGTACTTCCAGCCCCCAGTCTTGGTTCTCATTACCACCAAATTGTGTTCACTTATAAAATGTCTGTGTTCAGGGATGGGAATTCTCAGGAAACTTCCTGATTTCTGGATATTATTTATTTCCTTTGTTAGAATGATTTTGCATGTAGCCCAATGTATGTGTGGGCCTATTTACAAAGTTTATGTGCATGTTGTGATTGGCAGTGATGTGTTAAATCAAATTTTCAGGAAATATTTCTGTCACTGTCAGTAGTTCCCATCCCCCCCCCCCCCCTTTTTTTTCCCTATAAAGCGACCCATTTCGTGTTTATACCAGAGCAACAATGATTGCCATGTGAAAAGCAATTGCCTGGTGATCTTGGCAGTCAGGTTGAGAAACATCTGTCAGAGGTTTATTTCTCTCGGTGAAATTCTCTAGTTGAGTTGCTAAAATATAGTTTTATAAATGTATTTAAAATTTGGCAACATTCAGCACATCTGGCAACATTCAACCTAAATGGCAAATCTCTAGTGTGTATCAAATGCAAGCTTGATGCTGCACCTTTGATGTACAAGATAGTGTGTTGATTAGTATGTTTAATTGTTTTGTTAATCACCAAATTGTGTTCACTTTTATTTCTGTGCTTTCAATGCTTTCCTGGTTACTAATTTATAATTGCTCCGCATTATAATAATATAATAAAATCGTAAAGGTTTGTAGTTCCTATGTATACTTAAGTAATGCAGTGTATATTTGTTCATAAATTGTTTTCCTGTGGTAGCAGTCAGGTCTTAACCAAAGCATTCTGGGTCTTTGATATCAATACACTCCTTTAATTTGACAACAGCTGCCAGCAAGATTTTCAGGACTATATACTGTGTAATAATGTATACAGTGAAAATTTATTGGTTTTCTGAATGACAAAACATAAAGGATGTGAAATTATATTCACAATATTTTGTACTTGTTTTTTTTTTTTACTGTAGATCTAGATCCGTTTTGGTCCATGCTTTAATGTTTCATAAAATTTATGTATGAAAAGAGAGAGATTATAATTTTAAAGTCCATATCTTACACATTCATATCAGCAGTATTAGAGAGGTCTCATTTTGTAGGGTCAACTACTCACGAATAAGTTCACTTTCAGAATCCATATTGTTTGTCATGAACATTATGAAGATATAAATTTGATGATACATACAATTTTAGATTGTCATAAAAAATTTACACTAACATTTAAATGGATCTGTGGGTTTATCTGAATGGATGACGTATGGACTTGTGAATGGTGAATAAATATACTTTCAAATTCCATGCTGTTTATCATGGCCATTATGGAGATATAATATTTGATTATTAAATACATTTTGAGAAGGATAAAGAAAATTTACAATGAGTGTGTGTTTAACCAGATATGTGGTGTGTAAATATCTCCTGCTGCTGGTTCTGTGAGCTTTATGCCCTGCACTTGGAAGAAACACATACTGTATTAAATAAACAAATGGATTTTTAATAGTTTCACCTCAGGTTGGCTACATCTTTGATAAATAAATTTGCTTTACTTACTTGATACTTTGAGCATTTGATTAGACATGTTTTTGCAATGTGGAAAATTAATAACAATAAATAATTTAGTTAATGCTTTTGAGACATGTTATTAGTGAATAAAATTGTTGATACACTGTATTTTACTTTTCACCTGCTACTAACTAGATTTGTTTTGTTGCCTTTGTTTTGCTGAGGTTGAAAAAGGAAATAAAAGTCTAACTTTTTAAATACTGCACTATACATTTTGTTGTTTTCTCCTTTTGTCGAATGTTATAGTGACCTGGCTGATGATCTCCTGATCTGAACTTGTTTTACATTCTTGTCCTACAATGACAAAACACCCTATAATTGAAAAATGTCTACTTTTTTTTTGTGCTCATTTTTTAATTTCAAGACAGAAGAACAATCGCTGGTATCTTTCCAGGAGTTTAAGTGTGGAGAAAGCACGTTGACATAAAATACAGAAAATAACAGAACCATAGGACAAGAAGAGACCTTACCAGAAATGCCCACCAATGGTAGGATCGAGTAGTTCTTGGAAATTGGATTTTTCTCATATTTTCAAGTCCCTGGTCCTATTGGGGGGTAGGATCGAGTACCTAGTCTTCTCGGATAAGGACGAAAAAATTCGGAGGGCCCGTGTGCACGTTGCGCACGTTAAAGATACCTTGGCAGTTGGAAATCGTAAAGAGCAGGCCGAAAGGCCGCTGCCCGGGCAAAATTGAAATTAATAGATTAAAAATTTATCCATATCATCTCCCCCCCCCCCCCCCCCCCCCCCCCGCCAGAACAAGAAATAATAAAACAAGTAAAGTGAGGTGTAAATGCCAAGGGCAGCGAACCTCCTAAAATAAAGACCTCAAATCAACCAACCAGCTAACTTTTTATAGGAAACAGTAAATTTATGCAAACTGAAGACAAGAATAACTGAATTACTAACGCAATTCATTTTGAGTGAGTGAACTGAAAATACACATGTACCACTGAATCTTTGAACTTTGGCTTATTTTATAAAAACAACAAGTGAAAGGATATCAGAAATCTAGGGGCAAAGTAAAATGAAGATCTGAGAGGTAGTTTGACACCAAGATGCAGAAGGGTCAGTCCAAGCAAAATGTGGCAAAAGAAAAAAAAAAGGGGGGAGGGGGAGATATGTTGGGGAAATAAAAAAGGAACTGCACTGTATACAATAAATCACGAAAGAATTAGAAATGAAGGAGAAATGAAAAATCAAATCAAGCTTTCGGTCCGTAAAGACATTCATCAGGTTAAAAACAAAAGTGTACAACAGATACTAGATTCGAACAAAAGCAAAATTTGGCCAATTAGGTTTTGTCTGCCCTTCCAAGATCCACATAGAAAAGTGCCTGTCTGACTGTGTGTAGGGGGAATTAGACTGCCTCTCAACAGAGGACTCCCTACACACACAAGGTTATCTCTGAAGACATTGTGTAAATTTTCCAATGCCCCAAGAAATCCACGAACTTATCAAACAATAGAAATAAGTTAAAAAGCATGTAATTTTTAGCTGTCTCGGAAATGCACACTGTAGATTTGTTAACATAAGTTACGTTTGCTATCGAGCGAGCCTAGTCTTATAAAGTCAAAGCAGTTACATGTACATGTGTATATATATTAATTTATATGTACAAGTGCAATAACCGGGTCGTATAACAGTTTGGTGATTTAGATCGTGTATTTTGACATCGTGATCCTGTCTACTACATATTATTATTGCAATTAGTAATTACAGTACTGTATTAGATATCTATCTGTCTTATAGTGTCTATCAATCTGTCTGTCTGTCTGCTCATCTATCTATCATTAATTTAAAAAACAAACAACTTATAATTACATTGTACTATGCTTGATAATGATTGAATGATAGTAGAAACTTCTTGAGGTGAACGGCAAAGCAAAGTAGAAAGCAATGGATAAGCCGGTATGAGCTTTTTATTCCTTTCTTCAATGAAGAGTTTTTACAATCTGTCCTGAAACGATAATGTGGACTGCCAACATTGCACACGAAGAATACAATGGCTATCAAACGAAATGCAAATCCCAGCAACGCGAGGACGTCGAAAAAAGTCTCGCCACCTGCACAAGACAGGTAGAACATTGCAGTTGGCCCTGCAATTCCTAGCATTCATTAGAGGAGAGGCGGGCAAGAAATAAAATTACCAGCTTTTTTAAGGGTAGATGCGGTCTGATGGATATACCCATGGAACACATTGGGATTAATTTTAGTAAGACTAGGCGGAATAGCCAGACCTATGCCATACCATCGTCCAGTGTTGACGGCCACTTATATTCTTTTTATCCGAGCACGTTGAGGCTGTGGAACTCTTTGCCGGAGGACCTAACATTGTGCAGTAGCCTAGACTCTTTTAAGACAAAATTAGAAAAGCACACGTTGAGAGCTAGCTACTGAATTGGCTGCATAGATATAAAACCCAGTGATAAGATTGGTTGATCTGCTCATGGCCACAATCAAGTGTTTTTATAAGTTTTTATAAATCTAATCGACTCCCCCTTCTTACACCCTTATATGTATATAAATTTTTAACTCCCAGGGACACCGTCCGAGTCGATTTTTAATGCGTAGGCCTACTGGTGAGATACTCAAATCTGAGAATACCAGTTTTAAGGAAGAAGAAGAAGAAGTAGTTACTATAAATGTTTTAAGGATAGACTAGAGTCTAGATCTAGACACTCTAGACTAGAATCTAGATCTAGACTAGATTTAGCCTATGATTTGTTCTTGGATTATGACAGAGCCAGCGTCTGCTATGTTTTTTCCATTGCAGTTGTCACGTTAGATCAAGATCTAGGTCTAATTCTAGGTGTAGACTGTAGATCTGGATCTAGATGTAGACCTCTACCTGAGATTTTGAATAAACTGTTTGATCACTTTTTTCTTTTATTGCCAACTATTTTTTATTTTACCAACTGATTTATCTTTGCGGTTCATTTAGTGGATCAGAATATAGCAACAAAAGTGATTATGATGAACCATGGACACCTACACCAGGTACAGCATTCAAGCTCCTGATGTCAGCTAGATTATGTGCAGCCTTGTGGAGTGTTGTGTCAGATTGTGATGAAACTTATAACTACTGGGAACCTGTAAGTTAATATATAAATTATTTGAATGGAGTATTTTGGGATCAGTAGGAATTAATTTGGAGTTAGAATTGGTGTAGATCTGTTGTTGCATTTTCAAACAAAAAGTTTGAACATGTGATGCAGTTCCAGCATTCAGAACATCATCATTTGAGGTCAAGATGAGAAACCAGAAGAAATTCATTTATAAGACAACATGGAAGCTTGTTAAATTTGATTAATCATGTAGGAGCTCATGAAAATGTTTTTTAGGCTATGGGTTAAAATACTGAACTTTAACAGTAGCCTACCTCAGACTATGTAGAACAAACTAGTAGAAATGAGTTGAAACATTTTGATTCAGACAGCAGCCTTTGTGTAAAATTTAGTGTAAACATTACTGTTTTTTTGCATTGTTGATTTTTAAATTATCATCTTTTTGTTGTAAATTTGTACGCGATTTTTTGCATTTTTAAGTCCTCCTATGACACTATTGACACATTGATTATGCAGAGTGCTTTTCTCAACACATTGATTGATTATTTCTTGACACAGGCTCATTTTCTCAGTTATGGCCGGGGTTTCCAGACCTGGGAATATTCTCCAGCTTATGCCATTCGCTCATATGCGTACATTCTGGTATATGTGTTGCCAATGAAATTATGTGCTGTCTTCCTTGGTGATAACACAGTAAGTAGATTGCATTGCTCAGTTTCAGACTGTATTATTTTTTCATAATTTCACTTGTGTATTTCAAATTAGGGTTTGATTCAATGATGGTCTACATTCCTTCAAGTCTACATGGGCTGCTGTATGACATGAAGGCAGCAATTCCAGTTTATAGATTCATACAATGTGTGTGCATTATGGCATGATAGAAAATTTTATAATTTTTTTGTGACAGACATGAGATCTCCATTGTAATTCCTGCTATATCGCCTCCCCCTTTTTTTTTTTGCTATATTGCCTCCCATATCACCAAATAATTCACGATGGCTGGCACTAGTAGTAGTAACAGGCTGGTCTTCCAGGAAAGATATGTTCATCACAGAAAGATAGTACCCAGTAAATGAAATTAGGAATACCTAATTTATTTAATTAAATTGAGGTAGAGTAACATCAAAGTCTTGCTTATTGGGAAGTGATGAAATTAATTGCTGTGAAGTAAAATTTGTAGGATATTGTATTTTGGAGTAATAGTTACTCTTACAACATTATCATACAAATGTACTTACATGAAATGAGTGTCACTCATGTATTTCTATTGAAGACAAGAATTTCGAAGTGATTTTGCACTTGCTGACAATGAAAGTCTAAATTGGAAATGTTGTATTGCATAATGCATATTTTGGATTTATATGTCCGAAAGGTTTGAACCAAGTGAGATACAAATATATAGTCTCCGGTTTTATGGTCTGCAGGCCATCCATAAAAAGTTAAAAATTTTGGTTGCAGATTCTTGTATTCTACATGACAAGATGTTTGCTTGGAGTTGCATGTGCTTTGTCAGAGATGATATTTTACAGGTAAGCTAAGGAATTTGTGATGGGGGCTGAGGGCCCTCTTTTAAGGCACTTGAATACACTTTCAGATTACATCATAGAATGAATTCGACTGTAGGCCTACTTTAAGATATTTTGAGGAAGAGAGTGATTGAAAAAGTTACTAAATAGATGCGAATTAGTGTTTCCTTGACGGTTTGGGGTTTTGACAACACTCAGTACAGCTTACTTCTGAACAATATTTCCTTCCACGGGTATTGTTTTGGATATGTGTTAAATGCCTTTGGTATGTTCATCTGTAGGACTGTGCAATATTAAGGCAGGAAGGAACTGTAGTTGGTTGTACCAAAAGTCATAGGCAGTAGTTGATTCATCATGGAGGCAAGCAAAATTAGAGCATCATGATCTGTATAACTGACTGAATCACTCAAATATAGATTCTTTTATGCCTGTGATGGTAAATTTGATAGTGCTTAGCTGGAAGCCTTCATCAGTGTACATATGAAAATTTGTGGTTGGCTACATGTTAACATTACATTGTATATGATTATATTACTTTATATTTCTTTGTGTCTTGACATTTTGGAGAAGAATGTGAAGTGTTTGGATAATAAGTGGAACTCTTCAGCCTTGTTGTAACAGTATAAAGTCAAAGGGGACACTTATTATAGATAGATTATATTATTAGGCAAATGTATGAATTTGGTTTCTCTGTGTCATGACTTTCAGAGGAGTATGTAGAGCATTTGGACCAAATGTTGGTCGCCTGACTCTGGTGCTGTTGCTCTTCTCCGCGGGAATGTTTGCATCCGCTGCCGCCTTCCTGCCCAGCAGTTTCTCCATGTACCTGACTATGGTGGCCTATGGCTCATGGTTCACGGGGGATGCTGTCGTAAGTAGAGCATGTCGTTTTCCTTGTAAAACTGATATGCAGAACCAGATCTGTACATTAATTCACCTGTTTCCTGATTAAGATTACATTAACAAGAGACAAAAGAAGAAGGGATTCAAATTTGTTGTCGTTTTTAAATATTTTATTACTGGTGTGTTTACATTACAAAGGATAACAGTCACCAACAGTAAGAAAACTGTTTATTGTTTAAAAAAAAACTGAGACAAAACCAAAAGATGGCATAAGACTATGTATACTTTAACCACAGAAATTTACAAGTGATTTTCTCAAAACACACTAATGTAGAGATTGAAAGAAGGAAATATGACATTCGGTTCTTTTACAGTATGGCATAATTAGCTGCCAGAACGGGATTATGCTTTGTTCCGGTTTAGCCACACTATGCTGACTGTTTTATGAAACACTGGCCAGACACTGATCTGTATACATGCTTTTTCCCCTTACAGCTGGTCATAGGATATATGTAAAAATCCACAAATGACTGATTGATAGATTTGATTGATTACATTGATTACTTCACAGATAGGAATAATGTCAATAGCAGCCAGTGCTATAATTGGATGGCCATTTGCTGGAGCATTGGGGTAGGTGATTCCCTTGTGTCTTTCTATTGCTAACTCTGAGAATTAGGTCTGCTGGCATACCTGTCCCCACAGGAGGAGATAAAATACATAATATAAATCTCTAATTTTTCTTTCAATCACTTCATGTTGGTTCATTTCCCACATTTTTGTTGGTAATATTCCTCACACACATATATATATGTAAATACCCCACCTCACCCACCTTTCCCTGGGCATACAGGAAAATCAGGAAAATAGTTTGAGGTATTATCATTTTCCCTCTTTTTCTCTCTCTCTCTCTCTCCCCTCTTTCTCTCTCCCCCCCCCCCCCCCATCATTTGCCATCATTGTTATGCCCAAGATAGCATCAGGTGAAAATCTTATATAATTTCTCTCTGTACTTTTTTTTTCTTTTCCAGAATTCCCATTGCCTTTGATATTGTAATGATCCAGAAGAAATACCTTTTCTTCCTCAAGTGGTGTGCAATATCAGCCATTGTGTTTTTGGTAAGTACATTTTCCAAGGTTTCAGTGCAGCCCTGAAATTCCCAGTGATACCTGGAAAAGCCCTGGGTTTCAAAACATTGAGGGAAGGCCCTGAAAATAATGAATTAGTTCTGGAGTTCTCTTTGGGTTTAAAAGATGGGGTAAAATCTGAATAAAGGAAAATTAATCCCTTTCATTTTCTTGCATTTATCTAGCCCCGGAAGTTAACATTTTACCCCTGGAAAAGCCACAAAGAAAACATTCTCAAAGAGGCACAGGAACCGTGATTTCCTATGCTTCATTTACATGCAAGAGCCTGCCCTATTATTTATTAGCTTAAAACCACACTCAAGTGGACACTTCTGATCCTGTCATGTTTTATCTTCAATATTCTGCCTTCAGGTAGGAGTTTTGTTGGCAGATTGAATGTTTGAAATCTGAACTTATCATAAAATTTTAGACTTGTTCTGTCCTATGAAATTTTATAACCATTTTTGGGGGGGGAAACTGCTTTCATTCCAGTATGCTGTAAAAATTTAACATATACTTTTATCTCTTTCAAACTGAACTTAACATGTGTTAACAGTCTACTGTTGTTCTCATTTTGGAAAACAAAAGGGTATCTGTGTTAGCTGATCTTTTGCTTGTTCTTCGTGTCAGACTGTTTATATCAGGAGGCCGGTAGCCTTTATGAAGGATGCTGTGTTCCTGAGTTCCTCTGCTGTCCCATATGATATAGCTTAGTGTGTAGTGCCACACCTCGGGGCCAGATGTCTTCCCTCTGTTGTCTGTATTGGGGGCATTGTTGGAGGACATATTCTGCATTCTCTGGGGAATTTCCACATGGGCCTGTCTCAGTGTCTCCAACGCTGAATTTTTTGTAAAGATGCTGCCTGAGTCTGTTATGTCCAGATCTTAGCCTAAAGATTACAGTTTGCTCCTTTCTGCTGAGCTAGTGTATGGCATCATCTGTTACATGGCTTGGGTGACTTTTTTGCTTGTGTGAAATCTTGGGTATCTCTTATGTGGGTAGTTGGTTGGCGCATCTGGTAGGGTCTCCATCTGTCCTATCATTCTGATATATTCTGTTTATGGTCTTGCTTTTTTCCTTTGCACCATTTCACTCAGGGTTCACACAGGTCTTTAAAAGTCCTTAATTTTCATAAAAGAAAAGATAACTTAAATTCTGAAAATGATGTCAAAGGCCTTTAAAAGTCCTTAAAATTTGTGTTTCAATTGAAACATTTGAGATTCAAAGCTTCTAGTTGCACACTGGATAATTTGTACTTTGAAATAACTGAACTTTTCAGGGTGAATTTACTGTGTTTGAACTCTGGATACGGAAACATACCATTTTGATGAGTGCTGCACACCACTTGTACAGTTGTCATATTTCTTGCGCATGGGTACTTGATTTTTGAGTGCTGCATACATGTAATATTTCTTGGTCACAGGCACACAGGTTCTTAATTTGTTTACTGTGAGTCCTTAGGAAGTCCTTAAAAAGTCCTTAAAATTGGTTTTCAAGACTTTGTAGGAGCCCTGGACTAATCGTTATCATGTCCACGTGCTTTCTCCAAATTCAAACTCAAACTCCCATCTGTTAGATAAATGTTAGGTCAGATAGTATCTCAAAATGCCGTAACTCTTAATTTGTGAGTTATGGTGGTACTTGTTCTGTTGCAGGTCCCTCTGGTGCTGGTGGACACGCATTACTATGGCAAGCTGGTCATCACTCCACTCAATATTGTACTGTATAATGTCATCAGTGGACATGGCCCAGAACTTTATGGTCAGTTGCTGAGATAATAATACCCTAAAACTCTGTATTCATATGTTTATGGAGCATAGATGTTAGAAATACCTTAAAAGTAATCCAGAAATTTTGGGGATGTGACAGAGAGCCTGATTATCAAAACTTCTATGTCAGGGTGATGCAAATTTACATTTTAATCTGAACTGCATTTTAGTTACCCTAATATAATCCTGTCATTATTTCCTCATAACAATTTTGATTTTCCAAACTCCCACAAATTGTTACTGTATGTTCCTTTGTGGCTCTAATTTTGAAATTAAATTCTTGGGATGCACAAAATAGTGACTATAGGTTGGCTCAAAAATATTTTTTTAATAATCCAAGAAATGGATTTTAAAGTTATTGCAAATGCAACATGGCAAAGGTCTAATATTGCTTAAATATGGCATAGCAGTGGTGATGTGCTATCTATTGATAGACTAAATTATATTCCCTCAAAATCTGAATTTGGTGGACACAAAATATTCAGTGCTGAAATTTGGCCTTACATTGTTGTAGGCCACAGGTCTGTTTTAGCTGTTGTCTCCGACAAATAGCAACTAATGTTGTTAAATGACCATTTGGTGTTTCATGCAATAATTTTATGACTTGTTCTCATTAGCACTGTTAAAGCCACAGCATGTCATAATTGTTCTTGAACTTTCTTACAACAAAGCTTTTTTTTGTTGTTTTTTTTACTTTCAGGTGTGGAGCCACTGTCTTACTATATAATCAATGGCTTTCTGAATTTTAATTTTGCCTACCTCTTAGCTCTTGGATCTCTGCCTTTCATGGTGAGTAGCCTTTTTTTTTTTTTTGGTATTACCTTCCCTTTATCTTTACCCCATTCCTGATATTTAGTTTGAAGTAGCTGTCTGATCTGGACTGTAAAGTAATTTATAGGAATATTTTTTTATGAGATTGTGATGTAACCTTCCATCATGAGCAAACCAGCCGATTAAAAGACCTCTTTTTTCCAACATCTGAAACAACCAGGAAGTAAAAATCTTGACAAAATTATTAACTGTGCACTGTAGAACCATCATACTGTGGTTCCTTTCCCTTTTCATTTCTCCCTGCATGGATCAGTTTATCTCAGCTATGACACGGATGTTGAGAATATGGGAGAGATCCATGGATTTTCACATTGTTTTCTCAAATAGATAAATTTATTGAGTATTTTTTTGTATTTCTTCCACCAGCTACTGAGTTCCTGGTTTCTCAAGAGAAATCATTATGAAGGTAAATTTAATTGAAGCAGTATTTTTTTGTGTGTGTGTGGTAAGAAGCCATCATAGTTCTGACAATTGGTTGGTAAGCATAGTGTCACTGCTCTACACTAATGGCATAAATCATTTTTAACACTTCTGAGAGATTAAGAAAAAACTGTTTCTTTTCCTGTCATTTGGTGACTTGTGCCATCATGATTGTATTAGATCATCGCACTTTCCTATTGGCACATTTCTTTTTCTATAATATTATCTGATTGCCTTCATGCTCGGGAATGCAATGAACCATCAGGTGTCTTTTGGCATAAGTCTGACATTTGCCATTATCATGGAGCAGTGGCAATATGAAGAGTTTATGAATGTGGTTTATATTGTACAGGAAATACTGAGGGAAAAGAAGAGAAGAAATAAAGCATTTGGAACAGCTTAGTCCAGATTTAAACTCCTTGGTTATTTTTTCTTTGTTTGGTAATTGGGTGAAATTGTTTTAAATGACGTCCAACCAGTAGATAATCAAAAGCTCTTCAGCTTTCTTACTTTTATTCTTTATCATTGTTAAAATTGGATTGTGTATTCAAGGATTGTGATGTGGATAACTGATAAAGTGTGTGAGAAGTTCACTTAAGTTTTGTGGATAGGTGATATGGTAATTTTCTTCATCTCTGCCAGGTCAAGCTCTTTGGCTGTCGCTGGCTGCTTTGTACATCTGGATCCTGATTTTCTTCACAAGACCCCACAAAGTGAGCATTTGTGTCAGGGAATTGAGTTAGCATGCACTTGAGGGATAAGAATACATTATATGACAGCTGTAATATAATATTATGCGTTACTGCTATCATGCTTGTTCTTTCCTGTTATCAATGAAGACACACTCAGTAACAGCTGTACAGACTCTTGTAGACATTTGTTACCCACATAAATTATTTCTTGTAAAGGACACATTCTCTGATATCATTGCAGACGGTTGTAGACCCTGTTATATTTTAATTGTGATGTACTACTGTTAAAAGATTGAAAGGAGAGCATCTAAGGTAGGACAATTAGAAAGTAGCCGACATTATGTCACAAATATATTTTGTATTTAACTCGTGAAACCAGAAACTGTCCAAACATACTTTGTACTTGATGCTGCATGAGCTATTTCTGGAGCCAGTATCTCAGCCCATACACATAGTTGGAGGAAACTGGAATAGCCATAATGTACGTATGGGCTGAATCTCCTAATAAACATCTTTTCTCATCACAACTCTCTATTTCCTCCTCAGGAAGAGAGGTTTTTATTCCCAGTCTACCCATTTTTTGCCATGGCTGCATCTATTGTACTGGATACAATGCAGGTGAATAAGTCCGTTTGCCAATATTGTTTATGAACAACATTGAGAATGCCTATCATAAAAAGACCGGTCAGTAAAAGAACTCTAATTTTCCTGTTCAGTTAAAATTTGAGGACAAATTGCAGTGTTTTATTTTGTACTGCATATGCTGTTTTCCTTATCCATTTTCATGACTCAAGAGTGTAACCTACTTCATAAATTGGTAAAGCACAAAAGCTCCTTCTTCACAGTGAACTAGGAGATCCAGCAAATTGTATTGACCTGTACCTCGTTGCAGAGACTGCTGCACATCCTTATGTCTGGCCAGAGTAGAAAGATACACTACACAGAGAAGACCAACTGGTTGATAGCTGCTTTCTCATTTGTTTTTGCAACTTTGTCACTGTCTAGAATTGTTGCTGTTTATCAAGGTAAGAGGGGTGACAACTCGGTTTGATTTTGGTTGGAGGAGATGTCTCTTTTTCTGAACAAGAAGATTTTGTCACCCTAAATATCTGTTTATTTTTGGCATCTTTAGATTAAGCAGTGAAAGTTTCAGTTCTCCACAGTATTTTTACTTGCAGAATATTACTTAGAAGTCAAGGAAAAATAAAGGATAAAATGACCAGCTAGTTGATAATAATAACAATAATAATAATACACAGCATTTGTAATAGGCTTCATCCCGTTAACAACCAGGCTCTAGGTGCTTTACAACATTTATATCATGTAAATCACACACACAATACACAGGCATACTCAGGAAAAACAAAAGCTTGATGGACATTCAGTGTGTAAAAAGATGACTCTTCAGCTGATGTTTAAAAATCGTAAAATTTTCAGTCAAAGACAGAGGCAGAGAATTCCAAATCTGAGACCCTTGATAAGAAAAAGATTTTTTCAACCATGGTCTTAAGGGACATCTCAGGATTTTTAAACATGCTGAAAATCTTGAACAGGGATACATTGATGATCTTGGAGGCAAAAACTGCCTAGGCCTAGAAAGAAGACAGCTTTACAGACAGAAGAAAAACTGAATGTGAGGAGATAGCAAACTGAGATAGGCAGTTTAATTGCAGTGCTTTTTCTTGGCATTTCTATTGTGTGTGTTGTAACTTATTTTTACACATGGTGGCCTTAGTTCTGTCTCGCTGCATCTTCACATCAGTGCATTTTGAGAAAATCACTGATAAGTTTTGAAATTAAACTTGAAGAATAACTTTCTACTACTTTAAAATCTACTCCCAAATGTGATCTATCTCCACGTTTGAATGATAGAATACAGTTTATTGTGCCACATTATGGTCGTACCTCATTTTTTGTAAAAAGCAGAGATAGAATCAAGCAGAACTGGGTTGACAGCATGATGTAGTACGACATCGTCTTCTAGTTCCACACATACACACAGAATAAGGCAAAACTTCTGAGTTGGTTGGTTTCTGACAGAGACCACCAAAATGTTTGCTTTACTGTGGCTGACAGCATTACCAACATCAAACAGCACAAATGGAATAGTCATGTTGTGTTTCATATGTCTTTCCGCAGGCTACCATGCCCCATTAGATGTTTACGTTGAGCTGCACAGGATAGCCTCAGACCCCAAAATTCACACTTTGTCGCCAGATAAGCCTGTCAACTTATGTGTAGGCAAAGAATGGTACAGATACCCTAGCTCATTTTTCTTGCCAGGCCCAAAGTAAGTTGCAAAAGCCAAATGGATTTTAATACTTAGAAGTAACTATACTGTATGAAGCAATGTATACCCATTTTGATATTACTGTATGTATTTTAAGACAGGCTAACTGCATTTGAGGAAACTTTACAGGAGAGAGAAAAAACTGTTTAATTTACAACATAGCAGGAAGTTTTGGTTGAACCACACATATAGTTTATAGTTTGAAGATAGGAAAATGACTGTAGTAAGGTGTCATCATATATTTTTATTAAATGAGCCCTGTGACAGTTAGCCGACTGTGAGTGGACAGTTCGAGAATGATAGAATCGGCTAACTGCCGTTCTGCGGGTTAGCCGAGCCTATCATTCTCGCCACCGCGGGAAGCGAATGATTGTGGGAATGATAGATTCAGCTAAGTGTTGCCGGGCGTTAGACGTTATGTTAATTGTTAGTTATTGCACCGATAACAATGTCGAAAACGACTCCAGTGAGATTATTAATATTAATGCAGTACGGAAGTTTAATTAGAACGTCTTTATTATACAGTTTAGCAAAAGTACTAAGATGGGTTATCCTACTGACACAAGAGAATAAAAACAATTATTTCAAGTCACCTTAACTACAGATAGAAATGAACATGACCTAAGAAGGACACTTTACCAGCCTGGCAGAAAAAAAACAACACTTTGGAATCGAGATTTTTAAATATAAAAGATAAAAAGAACAAGGCATGGAAACACAGGCATGGCGACACAATCCTAATTATAATCACTTATTTTTCAGTGATCAAGCGGTTCACGATCTCATGTTTCATACAAACGCATAAGCAGAGAAGCTTAGAAAAGGTTAACAGTGAAAAACATTTATTTTGAACCAAACGTTTTTGGATTTTTTGAGTAATTTCCTAAAATGTTCATATCGGTTCGTTTGATGAAAAATATTTTGCTCCATGATTAAGTTAGACTTATTATTTATTATTAATCTTTTAAGCATTGAATGTGCTATCATTATAATGTGGTGTATGGTTTGTCTTGTATCATTGGGTGTAGTTTTAGGCCGTTTTACAGATACAAATGGAAAAATATTATGCTCACACAGGACCGCAACAAAAGTGGTAAGAAGGAAAAATACACATACCACAAGTAAAGTTCACCAGTTTATGATATTCATAAAGCACAATAATTTTTTGCAACAAATTAATATTCAAATTTCATGAAATTCTATTGATGCAAAACGCCAAAATCGCCACGTAAACATGCAAAGATGAAAGAAAAAACATAATACCAGAAATTAATGTTCAGAGCAGGATCTCTTAGTCATAGCTCCTAATAGTCTTAAATACATCAATACTGATTACATTCCAATGCATGGTAATAAAACAATGGCTGAAATGGACACATGAATTAAATATTTTTATTATACTCTATGATAGTCAACAAGACAATTCTTGTCATCTTGAAAACACAGAAAGACATTACACACAGAGCAATAGGTCCTAGATTTTCTCTCAAGATTATATTCACCATAACATGTTTTACAGTTTCTTCTCTGGGTGGATGGGACCATGCCAGGAATAATAGCATGAGTTGTATTTATCTTTGGGTTAGCTGCTACTGGTACACCATCTAATGGGTTGATTCCTCCTAACTGTTTGATCAATTCCTCTGTACATGCAAGCTGATTGTATTTTGAACCTCTTTTCAGCTCTTCCAGTCCAGGTTTTTGTTCTGTTTCCTCCAGTTATTAAAAAGAATATAACTATTAACTCGGGCAATATCCAAAAAATGGAAAAAAAGAGCCTTCCAGTACTTATTTGTTTTCCTTGGTCAACTTTTATCAACCCCTCCCAGGTTTACATTGTAATCCCTAACAAGATCTGACTGCCGAACTTCTAAACTTTCAAATACACCATTTACTTTAGATCCCCTTCTAGATACATTTATATCATTTGCAGAATGAATAGTAGAAATGAAAGAGAGTTTTATTGTCCATCCACTGAAGTCTCAAAATCGCTCCTTGCCTACTCCATGTCATAGCTCCCCTAATCTTTGCTCTTCTCCCACAACAATTCTGCACAAAATCCCTTTCTGTTGAACAAAATTGTGTCACATGCTGCAATCCGCTCTTTCAACAGATAAAAAAACAATTGAACACTGGTATAAAAATTGTCAACAAAAAGACGGTAACCTTGGCCGCAGAGGATCTGAACCAAATTCATTGCAACATCATAGGCTAAACCATATTTTGCATTTCCCTTCCGTTCTTCCCCAAATAAACATCAAAATTAAATGTGTAACCAGATCTAGAATCAGCCAAAACCCAAAGCTTCATGCCCTGAGAATAATACAACGCTTACAATACATGCCCCACCGCTCAAGTTGCAGTTAGCCGATCTTATCATTCCCGGCTATTCGAAGCGCGTAGTTAGCCGATCATAAAATTATCAAAATAAATGTTTTTCCACTGCCCTGTGTTTTATAAGATTTTAACAGGATGTAGAGGGTTGCAAGGTGATTCAGATTAACCAAAAAAAAATTTTTCGAAAATTTTGCAGTTAGCCGATCCTATCATTCCGCTGACGATATGTCACATTAATGAATAATAATTTTCAACTAAGTAAACTGACTGACAGATATATATTTTTTGTGTCATATGTCACAAATGTCATTGGTTTAAATTAAACTTGACTGATGCAAAACTTAATTGGGTCGTTAAAGTAAGTTATGCAATTATGAGCATTAACCCTCACCCTGCGGAGGGCAGCATATGTCGGCATCAACTTTCCATGCACTTACTCTGCACGGGCAGACAAATTCGGCAAGGTCAAGCTGACCACGCAGCGCGCAAGCCGGATTTTCACGCATCGGGTCACTGGCCTTTTTGAGACGTAACTACCATCTTATTGCTCACTGTATCTCTTCTAAATCAAAAGCATTGTGACAAGGAGATGTTAACCAGTGAATCACTGGTCAGAATCACAAAGACTAAGCTTTCAAAGGCTCTCCCCACACTATCAAAAGATGTAACATCGACATGCGAAACTGTTGCTCAATAAATTTGCAATGTTATCTCATTTTCTCACAAGCTGACCATCATCTAGAGTTGTCTGTATCTAAGAACCAATCAGAAACAAGCTCTGAAACAATCTTTGCCCAAAATGCACACATTGGTTTATTAGTATGTGTCAATCAGGATGAAACCATTTGTTTAGGGCTTGAGGGGCGTGGCTAGTTATCATGCTTCGTTCTCAAGAAAAGTGCATCTGTCAGTTTAGTTTCATAAGTCAGATCATTGGTTAGAGACTTACAGTTACAGACAAAGGTTTCGCTGGTTAATCCATTATCAAGCCTGATAAAGCATAGCAGCGAATGTTTTCATACCGATCAATAAAAACTGAGCCATGTGGACAGCAGTAGTGTGGTCATCGTACATTGGCAAGGGTCAGTGCGACCCAGGCACGATTCTCCGTGAGTAAGATCACTGACCGGACAGCGGGCCTTGAGTGTCGGTAGCAGGTTGAGCGTTAATTGTTAGTAAACTGACCACACTGAAGCATATGTTAATTGTGTCATAAATTGTCACATACATCACGAGTAATAACTGTCACTAATCTAATGTGACCAGTTGTTTCATATCAACTGTGTCAGTCTAAGTGTGATGCTTTTGAATTAGAACTTTGCAATGTGCCATTTGACATTTGATAACTTTGTTTCTTCTCACATAGCTGGCACCTGCAATTTTTACAGTCCGAATTCAAAGGATTATTACCAAAACCTTATGAGGCAGGACCAGATGCAACCAGAATTATACCCACAGAAATGAATGATATGAATAGAGAAGAGCCAACTAGATATGTAAGTATATGGTCTGTAAAACAGCAAATATGAGACAGTGGCATAGGGTTGGTAATTTCTTGTAACTGCTCGAAGTCAAGCAACTGATTTGCCGCTTGAGGGGCAAAATGACGTAACTGACAACATGGCCTTTTTCTACTTTATTGTCTCTATAACCTTATCTCAAACATAATTCTTTTATGTCAAAGGCGGATGGACTTATCTGCAACCGAAACAGTAGTTTTTTGTGTGGCAGACTAATGTAAAGTGACTGTTTGTAATCAGAGACAGTAAAGTAGAAAAAGACAAATCTGTCAGTTTCGTTGTATTTCCTTTAGGCAGCGATAATGGCTGAGTCTCAAAAATGCCAGATTTCTTTTTTCATTTTTGCCCATTTAGATTATTATACCTACAATCATTTCCTATTAAAACAACAGCAAATGAAAATTTTAGTCCCATTCATCACTTTCCTCTATCATCTCAGCTTGGGTAGTTGTTACAGAGTACTGATTCTATGCTGTCACCTTACATAACATACATTAGAAATAAGAACACGAAAACTATTCAGTAAAATTCTGTAAGAATTAAATATGAACGAAATTGTACTTTGAGTGCATAAAAGTAAGCCAAATAAAACTAAGCAGTATTTGGGAAACAAAATTTGAAAAAATTTGAAAAGACGATTTTTGTAAATATTCAGCTACTGTCAAAGCCGCATTGAATGATCGTGGCACCATCACTAGAGACCACTATGCTAAAATAAAACATTTTTTGCTTCTCCTAAAAAGTAGTCAAAAGCAGTTACCACAGTTTTAGGGAACAGTGATAATATGCATGAAATATAAACAGATATTGCTCAGTCAGAGGCACTATTGTGTAATTCCTGTGTGTTTGCTTTTTTTCAACAGATTGAGTCAAATCGTTGCCATTATTTGATAGACAGAGATACAGAAGACTGGACCGAGTTAGAGCCCAGATACTCGACCAGTTCTGAGTGGACAGTAATCAAGCAAACGCCATTTATTGACCCCGGCAGGTAGGCAAGAAAATCGAATGGTATTGGAAAAACTTGTCCGTGGTCAAAAGCAAATAAAATAATCTGACCGTAGTCACATCAGGGTGTCTATAGCCCATGGGGCGGTGACTAGGTCTTATGCAATCTAACAGCAACTTCAGACTGCTGTGATTCTGCTAGAAATTGCTTTTTGAACTTAGAATTTCGTTGCTTTTCACAAAGTTCATTGTATTATATAAAATGCGTACAAAAAAATCAAATCAGTGAATACTGCTGGTCAATTATTTAGTGACCACTAAGCTCTGACCCACTAACCCCCCGGTGAATGGTGATTATGTCATATTAGACATATCGTCAGTGCTCTGCGCTGAAGGCGTAAGTCATTTTGACACTTTTAAGATAATAAGAAAGAAAACTGTTTCTTTTCCTGTCATTTGGTGACTTATGCCATTATGATTCTATTGGATTATTATATTTTCCTATTGGCACATTTCTTTTTCTATGACATTATGTGATAGTCCTCCTGCTCAGGATGGCAATGAACCGTCAGTTGCCTTTTGCCATAAGTCTGACATATGCCATGATTGTAGAGCAGTGATGATATGTTACTTTCTTCCAGAAGTGCACATGCTCAGCCACATGCCAAAAAAATAGCGGCTATACAGAATTGGCAGCTTGGTTATGTCTGTCCAAAGCGTCATGATCAGCAACAAAATTATTGGTAGCATAAGTGAAACCCACCAATAAACAATAAAAACAGTGTAATTATGGGAAATATGTGAGCGGATCTGGTAAATTGGGTGTAAGGTGAAAGGCCAAATTCATGAGAGAGCCTTTCCAAAAGGGGAAAAAATTTTCTGTGGAAATTGAGATTTGTCTATAACAATTAACATGAAAGATTAGCCATTTTTCTGCATTTAGTTTACATATTTGCTTGAAATAATCTCAGAAATATTTTATTTTTATTTTTTAAACAGGTATAAAAACTTCACTTTTAGTCTGGTTTTGTTACATCCACCCAAATATTGTCACCGTTCTCTAAAATTATAGTAATTGGTTTGACAACTATTCAGGAAGAGCAAAAAACTGTTTCATTTTAGCACAACTGGTCTGGTGACGATGGCTTTTGAAAAATTGCTATTTGATTATTTTTCGGCTTGGGAGTCTAGAACTAAGACGATTGAATGCGGCTTTGAATGTAGGTGAACATATACAAAAGTTGATTTTTCTAATTTTTGAGGTACTACAGTCTTAGGGAACTGTGACAATGTAAATGTTATGTTTCCTCTGTTCCCCAGGTCACACCGTGTGTTCAGAGCTTTCTACATTCCATTTTTTTCCAACTACCACTGCACGTACACAACTTACAACCTGCTCAAGACAACCAGGACCAAGAAAAGTTCTAAACAATACCGGAAATCATGACAACAAGTTTAGCTTACTTAGTGTTGAAGAATTAATTGCATTGTTTTAGTCCAGCTTTTGTGTTACGTAGGATTTGCTGATATTGTCTAAGTCTGCTGACCATGAAGAGGTTGTGGGCAAACAGAATTTGTGAGGAATTCATAGGGACCATGAGAGCTTAACATAAACCTTTGCTCACAAAAATATGCCATGAAGCAAATGTGTTGCCGCCTGACAAAATCAGGCACTTCGTGCATTTTGATGGTATGGAGATAGTGGTATCACCAAATAGGTTTGGTTAAAAAAAAAAAAATTTGCTGTAATTTAATTAGCAGAGAAGATATGGCCTCTCAAAGACATGAAGTGTCACAATCACAGTTTTGAGAAAAATGCTTTTAAGATTTCAGTTTTTTTGTCAAAATTATTGATGGTGTCTCGATTCGAGGTCAGTTTTGAGGCATATACCGATATACCCTTCTCAGATAGGATTATTATTTGGAAGAGGAATAGTAAAGAGGTTAAACTTTTGAAAAATGAGGAAAACATAAAAATCGATAAAATTAATTCGTTGATGCCTTACAACGATTTTCTCGAATCAGGCAGTGCCGTAATGTGCCCCATTTTGTCAGGCGGCTACACAAATGAATATTGAAAAACATATTGCACTCGCAGTAGATCTGTGTTATAGCAAGTTTGTTTTTTCCCTTCTGTTGAACAACTGTTGTTGAGCTGTGAGCGTTAGATTTAAACTCAGAGCTCTATAGAGCTGGAAGAAGGTCAAGTCACTGTGCGCCGTATCGTGCCTTGCAGCGAGTCAAAAGAAGGGCAAGGTTTCAGTAAAAAGTTTGAGCCTTTATTGTGGGCTGGAATTAATAGTCGCTTGCCCTCCTTTTGTCTGCAGTGACACAGCGCTAGGGACCACATGATTGCCGCCATCTTTTAGTGGACGGAAGGGAGGCAGCACAGCGGAGCGCCCTCTCTTGTCTATTGTACAAATCTCTAGTTTTAAATAGGGTCAACTTTACATAGAACTAATGTTGATGTGACTGACACTCCGTGGAAAAAGTTTGCCCATCCTTGCCATAGAGATTCTATACATAGAGATTACTAAGGATGATTAAGGATTGCGTAGCTGGATACAGTGGGTGAAAACCACTCCAAGTTGATTCCAGTTGAAGGTATAAGCACTAAAAAGTGCATGTATGTACCAGTAACTGGTTGACACTGATTTTGAATTAGATGTTTTAAAGTCCTGTAGAGTGTTCTACTTTTGGGTGATGGACTCTTTTTGTCAACAAACAACTGTTTGTTTGGAGAATTATTGCTGTCTTTGACAATGTCAGTCTCTTACATATTTATATGATTTTATTATGACAGCCATTATGGGATTGAAAGAAGGATGTAAGTGAGATTGTGAAATTTAAATTTAAGTTCCTACATGGACATTGTGACAGCTATTTTGAGATTGGTAGAAGGATGTAAGCAAGATTGAGAAATTTTTATCAGATTTAAGTTCCCACATGAAGATTGTGACAGCCATTTTGAGATTGGTAGAA
The DNA here is from genome assembly GCA_963931925.1 of Onchidella celtica. Taxonomy (NCBI): domain Eukaryota; kingdom Metazoa; phylum Mollusca; class Gastropoda; order Systellommatophora; family Onchidiidae; genus Onchidella; species Onchidella celtica. Next base: position 43,958,160 of record OZ007580.1, read on the forward strand.
GGACATAAGTGACATTGCAAAATTTTAGTCATATTTAAGTTTGTACACGGACCACATGCACTTTGCAGATGCTGTATTTCATTGGTAAAATGATCTGTGGAATTGTTTGTCTTGAGAATATGGATCTTTTGTGTTCATATGATCAGTGATATATATGATTGTATCTGTCTTCCTAGTGGCTTGGTAGAAAGGTAAACATACAGTGTATGTGTCCAGTGCCATCAGATTTCATGTCTTCAAGAGAAAGTTCAGCTACTTGGTTTTGTGTGTGAATGCAAACTCCTTACTGGTATTGGTAGAATTTTAGGTACTCGGTCATAGTTTGAAACAGTGGTAAGAAACTCCTCAGGTGGAGGGAGGCAGATGGCGATCTTCAGAGGAAGTGTGGATACTTTCATTAGATGTTTCAGCCTTTAACTTTCTGACATCTTCTAGAACCCCCGGCCACACTGACGTCACGACTCTCGGTGTCCGTCACCCATCTTTTTTTTTTTTTTTTTTGTCGTCAGGCTCTTCTCTGGGTTTGAACCGGTACCGCTGGTTTCCGTTTTATTTGAAGCTTTATCTTGAAATTGAGGCAGTGGCCCAGAATCGGTAATACTGTTATGTGGTAACCAGCGAAGTTGAGGAAATTTAGTAAAATGATGGTTTTGACGTATTGGGAAAAAACTTGAAATTCTTGGGGAAGTGAGACCACATGAGATCTTCAGAGGAAGAGAGCTCCTGTCAAACCAGTGTTTTGGCATTTGACAGGGCAGGCACTGGGACACACTGTGGCCATGAGACTGGATGTTTTCCTTTTTTATTCTTTGAAAGTTGGGTTTGAATTCATAGCCCCATTTGCTGGAGAGAGAGAGAGAGAGAGAGTTTGAATTTGGAGAAAGCACGTTGTTATGATAATGGTCACACCGTGCTAACGAAGAAGCAAGAGGATGGACAGAATATAACAGAACAATAGAACAGAAGGAGAACCTACTATAGCACAGCCACCTCTAACAATGACCATCCATGTTATCTGCCGTGCCAGATGTTGCCTGGTATATGTGTAGCCGCTTGTCAGAATGTGGCACTTCATGCATTTTGGTGGTATGGAGATATTGGTATCACCAAATAGGTTATTCAAAGTCCTTTCATTTGGTAAAAAAAATATTGCTATAATTTATTAGCACAGAAGATACGGTCTCTCAAAGACAGGAAGTGACACAACCACAGTTTTGAGAAAAGCACTTTTTAAAGTTTCAGCTTTTGGTCAAAATTATTGATGGTGATTCGATTCAAATTCATTTACCCTTCTCCAACAAGATTATCATATCTTCGTTGATATCACGTACTAGCATAACCGACATCTCAGACAAAAAGTTTTTTCCTCAAATAACGGGTATAATTAGGTCAAAATTGTCTGCAATTCAAAAACATCCATGATATTACTGATAGTTGTCTCACAATAGCAGCTTCAAAATTGCTCAAAACTTTGAAAGGCTCCACTGTAAAATTAGCCTCATGTTGGTTATGCTAGTACGTGATATCGACGACGATATATTATATGGAAAAGGAATAGTAAAGAGGTTAAACTTCAAAAATACTGAAAACACAAAATCAATAAAATTGACTCTATGGTGCCTTTTAACGATTTTATTGAATCAGGTAGTGCCGAAATGTGCCTCATTTTGTCGGGCAGCTACACATGTACATGCATTGCTAAAACACAGGGTTTGAACACCTGTGGAATTTCTGGAAAATCTATGGAATTTTGGATTCCAGATTTCATGTATTGAAAATCTATTAAATTTGAGAAATCGGTCAGAACCTGTGGCAAAACTAGATTTTTTTTAAAAAGATAGTGGTCAGAATTACCAGAATTAGAGTTGTCAAGACTCCGCTTAAAAAAATAAAGTCACAAGCTCCCGTGGGCCAAAAAATCTTTATTGACTCATAAGGCCAGATACATACATGTTTGGTGAGCACCTCCATGACATGAAAGGCAAAATGAGAAGCTTATAATAGTCCGTCTTAGTGAACAAGACCATGGGGCATTTAATGACATTCAGGTTCTTGAACTCATGTAAAATCGCTCAAGGACGTGAAGAACATTTTAAATTGAGCAGGGTTTGATTAGTATTAGTATACAAGACCTTTTACCAAATGAGGATAAAAAAGATCTTGTATCTGGAAGTTGGACAGTATCCCAGCCGGCAACCCTGAAGGCACCCAAGTCGTAGGACTGACGACAAGTTTGCATGTAGGAATGATATCTTTCCTATGTAGATCTGCTGGTTACGACATCGCGCCAGCGTCAGTTTGATGCAGGGAACCCGCATCAATTACCAGTCCTATGGAATTTATGTTAGATTAACATAGGTTGCTGGCTGTGGTATCAGACAATTGTTTTCTCTATGAATTTTACAAGATAACACTGAATTGGATGTTTTAGTGGTGAGGAAATTGTATGGTCGAATGTTACTTTCCTTCGTTGGTTATTTCTAATGCTGGATATTTTTTGTTGAACAAGAAACTTGGATTTCTCTGTTCTATGTTAGAGAGTCAAATAAAATATCATGAATCAAATCTACTTATGATATGGCTTGATTTATTGGGGGAAAACATTCAAACTGTTTGGCAGAATGAGACTACATGAGGTCTTCAGAGGAAGAGAACTCCCATCAGACAATATGATTAGTGTTGGGCAGGTTGAGGTCCTTTGGTTTCTGGAGGGCCTCAGTCTAAGGCTGCTGACCCCCAATTAGTGTTGGGCATTTGACATCCTTACATTTTTGCACTTTGCATAGGTAAGGAAGATATCCCCTACCTATGCAATCCCTGTGTGCAAAGTGCATTTAAGCAGAGAAGATATTTCTTGACTATTCACTTAGCTTATCAACCACTGGAAGATGTAGAGTCCTTCTGCTATCTTGGTAGTATCATTGACAATAAGGGAGGAACATTGGCAGAAGTCAAAGCACGAATTGGAAAGGCACAGGCAGCTTTCACGTCCTTAAGCACGATTTGGAGAACCAAGGATGTATCTCTAAAAACAAAGCTGAGGATATTCAACTCGAACGTGAAGTCAGTCCTGTTGTATGGATGTGAGACTTGGAATGCGTCCCAGGCCTGCATAAAGAGAATCCAAGTTTTCATCAACAGATGTTTGAGGAAGCTACTTAAGATCAGATGGACAGACAAGGTCAGCAATGAAATTGTATGGAAAAGAACAAGACAGAGCCCAGTCAGAGAGGAAATCGGTAGGAGGCGATGGAGATGGATCGGCCACACTCTCAGGAGGCCAGGAAACAGCATCACGAAGAAGGTATTGGATTGGAATCCCCAGGGCAAGAGATCAAGAGGAAGGCCGCGCGGAACGTGGAGAAGAGCCAGAGAAAATGATGTGCAACGAAGCGGAAAGACTTGGAATAATGTAAAGAGGCTGGCCCATGATAGGGGGGGATGGAAAGTGTTTGTTGGTGGCCTATACTCTGGTCCAGGGTGAGAAAGGCAATGATGATTCACTTAGCTTAGGCAGCGTCTCTGCATGTTTTTTTTAGGTCGGGAAGATATTTCTTGTGTAACACTTTGCTTAGGCAGGGAAGATATTCCTTTCTTTTTGTGCTTTGCCTACTCTATTTGGGATAGCCATGAAACATTAGGTAATGATCATGTATCAGACTCACCAGCCCGCGGCAAGAAGCCAAAGCAGCACTTATCCCCATTACAACCCACTGGTGACAGCAAACCTAACTTGCCTCTGTCAAAATCTGGCAAAAAGAAAAAGCTGTAAGAAGAAAGACGACCCCATAGATTTTCTGTTGTTCTTATGCTTCTTCAATTTATGTTCATGTATGAGGAGACAATGAATTTGATTGGCTTTAATTCTAAGCCCATGGAACCAGAATGTAATTACATGTATTATTGTAAATGAGCACGGCACCTATGAAAAGTCCAGAGTGGATTTATTGGGAGCGAAGCAAGGGGAACTAGCTGTTTCCTGTCTACTTTAGGAAAACATACAGTGAAGCACACCTACACGAAGAAAACATCGGCATTTAATTTGTTGGGGCACTATAGGTACTAGGTCAACCATTCCAGGGAATTTCCCAGTCAGTACCTCTACGTCAATTCGACGTAGATTTGTGTAAGATATCCCCGCAGAATAGGTAGGATTACCGTAGATGGTGGGTTCCCTACATCAAATAGCCGCCGGTCAATGCTGTAAACAGCGGATCTACGAGGGAACGACGCCATTGCTTTGTGCAAACATCCTATACAGATGATTACCCTAGGGTTGCTGGCTGGAGTGATGAAACTTCGACTACGCAGTAGTTTGACGATCGAACCTTTCACATTTCAGTTCATTCTCCACAAATTACACGGGAGAGGAGAAACACAAATTTTGAAACTATTTCAAGCGTATTTGCTTCTGGCCAGTGCAGTATTGTCCACGCAGATTTTTGTTTTTCAATTTTGGTGACTGAAGAAATCGATTGATATATACCCCCCCCCCCGCCCCCCCCCCCTCTCCCCACACAAGTTCAGTAAGCGGCTGGTTATCCTACAGTCCTTGCTGCCGCACCACGAGGTCGGCCCTTTGTCACTGCGTTCTGCTTTGAGCTCGGTCTAGGCCGTTCGTCTGTCTCTTGTCTTTGCTGACTCGCCGACTGATTCGAATGATTTTGATGCAACTTACTCTCGTCGTTGATTGACTCGAATCACGATTCGCTCCAGCCGCCACTGGCTCGCCGACAAGTGACAACTAATTCTAATAATATCGCAATTCAAATCAAATTAACTAAATTTGGACCAATAATAATTCCACACGCTTAGTTATGACGTAGTACACTATCTTCCCTACCTATGCACTTCCTTTAAAAAAGGGGCCTATAAATAACTGTGTTATAAATAGTCACAAACCAAGCCACCGACTGGCGGCTCCCCCCCCCCCCTCCCAAAGCTCGTCCAAAAAAAACAAAAAAACTCGCCACTTGGCCCTACCCTAGCCATTGGACTGGAACTGTTCCTATCGTTGTTCTTGTTGCGTTCTTAGTTGGGTTCCAATTCAATGCCATGTCGCCGGAGAGAGAGAGAGAGAGAGAGAAAGAGAGTTTGAATTTGGAGAAAGCACATCGACACGACAACGGTCACAGTGTCCTAGGATGAATCAAGGCGATAAACATAATGAATAACAGAACGATAGGATAAAAGAAGACCCTTCCAGAAGCGTCCACCAACCACCCGCAGAGAGGGAAACAGAGAGAGAGAGAGAAAGAGAGAGAATACATGTATTGGCTACTGGGAGATTGTGTAAAAAAAAGTACGTGGAAATTGTCTATTAATAGTATTATTCGAGGAGTGTGAAAGATAGAGAGAGAAGTAACAAAAAAACAAGCTTAAACAGCCCTCAAATCCCCCACCCCCACCCCCACCCCCAACACACGCACAAATGATGTGCCTTAAGGCGCTGGACTGAAATTAGAAAAAAAACAACAACATTAAGACAAGATAAGTCATCATGCTCCCACTCACACAAAAGTTAATCTACTCTCATCCTCTAACTTCTGAGACCAAAACGGACATCATTCAGTTTTGAAGACAACAGTCCTGAACAATACAGTGTTTGGGTCTCGTTTTAAGTGTGATGATGTTTTCACTTTTCCTGGTGCCAACGCTGATGTTGTTGAGAAACCAGCGTCAAAGACCCTGAAGTGAAAGAGAAAATGAAACCAGAAGAAAAGGGGAATATAATGAGAGAGGGATAAAATTATAAAATCAAGAGCTTCATTACGAAGGAACAGGACAAATCAATACAGCTGCGAATGGACATGGGAAATGTCAAGACCTGTCAGTGTCACCAATCGTCCTCTTACACTGACAAGGTTCTAACTCCCTTCCGATAAACTTTTGAGAAATCAAGAATTGAAGTTTCATGTGATCATAGCTTTTAGATCAAAGCATTTTTTCTTTCTAGCAATACTTACAAATTACACACCGAATGTACATGATACTTTGACACACAATGGAGAAGGCCTGCAGAATTAGTGTGTAGTGTGTAACTCAGTTCAGCCACTTAATGGTGGAGATGGAACCTTGTCATTCTAAGGGGACGCAATGCTGTTGGCACCAGACAAGTGATTTCATATCGACCAGGCTGCGAGCGTATTGTTGAGTTTGTGCAGTTGTCAACGTGTCACCGATGCCGATCGAAATTTGGAAATGAATGAAAAGTGCGTGAACTCAGAGGGTGAGACGGGATGTGGGTTGAAGGCTGGTGGTGGCAGATTGGGTCAAGTATGTTTTGTATTGGTGTTAGTGTTAGATTAAATGTAGACCGTAGAGTGAAACGGGACTTGTGTGTTTAGGTCTTTATTTTAGCAGGTTCGCTGCCCTTGGCATTTACACCTCATTTTCTTGGTTTTATTTTGCTTGTTGTGATTTGTTTTTTTAAAAAAAGAATTGTGCCCGGGCAGTGGCCTTGTAAGGCCTGCTTTTCACGATGTCCACATGCCAAGGTATCTTTAACGTGCGCAACGTGCACACGGGCCCTCAGAATTTTTCCTTATCCGAGAAGACTGCATCATTATAGTTGCTCGACCTTACCTACCATAGGACCAGGGACAGGAAAATAATGAGAAAACTCCCAAACTTCCAACATACCTGCACCGACCGGGATTCGAACCCGGTACCGTAGGCATGAGATGCGAGCACCTTGCCTCTAGACCACCGTGTCCCTGTGAAACCTGACCTGGCGCACTGGTGAGACGGAATCAAGTCAGTCCCACTATTTCGGGCGTATCAGAATTGTCTTGTGTCAACTGGAGGAAAGAGAAGCCCCGTGCACTGAGTCGAAACAGAGAGACTTGATTCAATGTGTCACTAGCCTTGCTTGAGTGTAGCAGTCTGATAGAGGCGATTAAAAATTTGTTTTTAAAAATTCACCGCTCTTTTCTTTGTTTTGGGGGGGGGGGGGGGGTCGTGACATGACATAAATCGACCATAAACCTCAATTTTATTCCAGCTAGCAACCCTACGTTGATCTGACATTGACCTTAAATTTGCTTTTAGGAATGACATCGTTCCGACGTAATTCCACTGGTTACAAAATCTTGGCCTTTTAGGTTTAATGTAGGAAATCCGGCCCCTACAGTAACCCTACCAATCTTACGGAGATCCTAATCTATATATATATTTGGACAACTTGGAACGGTCCTTCCCTATGCATAGAAAAACGGCTAAACGTAGAAAGTTCAAACTTTCTGTGCTCATTAGTTAAAAAATCTACTAGGTTTTTACACATTCATTTTGAAGATATAATGTGTGGAAATGTACAAACTGAATTTATGAAGTCATTTGTTTTGTTACCAGTTCCAATCATCTTTTTAAAACACCATTTTCAACATTTCCAAATAGGTTTGCCAGGTTGCCATTTTTATGATAAACTCCTGAAACCTATTATTAACGATTTTCCATAACTGGCATCTGATTGTTTGGATGTTGATTTTTAAAGGAAAATGTCTTGCTTGATTTGGGCGGGGGGAGGGGGGGGGGCGGTGTAATCAGGCTTGTAGTATATAAACCTACCTCAAATTGACGTACGTAGGGATGCTGGCTAGGACCACTGCCAACACTGGATTGTAATTCATGTAGATAGTAACTATGAGATATGAGACCTGCAACATTCACGCTTACGACACCGCCACAACTAACGCACCAAAATTTGGTGTGGTTTAATCGCGTCCGTGATACACGAACTGACCTTTCGAAATGTTTGAAGTCTTCAAGTCTCTGTCTGTCTGTCTATCTCTTTGTCTGTCTCTGTCACTGTCTGTTTGTCTCTCTCTCTCTCTCTCTCTCTGTCTGCCTCTCTCTTGTCTCTGTCTGCCTGTATGCACACACATACACCAGGCGATAAACAGGCGATCCCATTCAGACCAGGATCAGATTGGGCGAGGCAGGAAAAAAACAGTCAATGCTCAACCTACTGTCCTTTAGCAAAACATTTTCACCACGGGGTCTCCCTTTTTCCAGTGATTCGTGGATTTCCACGGCCTTCGTCTGTTTCGAAAATAGCTTACTTAAACGTTCCCTTCACACGATTTCCCAGTGAATAAAGTGCATTGCGTCGTGGTTCGTGATCCAGTTTTCTATTTTTGGTTCCCGGAAATTTTTCAAAGCCGCCAACCGACCCCACCTCAGGGAAACGAGGACTGTCGGACATCTGAAATTTGGGCTTGATCGGTGCTTGGCGTTTATTATTTGCTGGAAATGTGTCAGAGGGAAATTTGAGTTTGGAGAAAGCATGTCAGTCACTTTGTGTAGGGAAAAACAAGACGATAGACAGAATAACAGATCGATAGGACAGGTGGAGACGACCCTACGTACCAAAAGCGCCCACCAATCATCCATGTCAAAGGGGAAGAGGAAAGTGCACTGAGTGGAATATTTCTTCGATTAGAGTTTGGATTGGGTTCCACGCTCTCCTTGAATCGCCAGATTTTCAGGTTGGTGGGAAGGCAAACGACCTGTAAACATGACATCTGCATGAAGACAGTTTCATTAGAGATGCGACCTATGAAAATACAACAATTTTTAATTTGCTGACCAAAAAAAAAAAAAGAAAAAAAGTAAAGAAAACCAAACTTGTTACTTTATCACTACAATTGAAAGGCTTATGTTCGCAGCCTAGAAACCCACTCTTCCCCTGCGTAAGCTTTTCACATCCCGGAGAACAGTTCTGCCCCTCCCTGCTCCCCTTCCGAGCGTACGAACTTTCTGGATGGCCCCAAACCTCAGTTTTATCCCTGCCAACAGTGGACAGTTGTACTTGTAACTATGAGATATTAGATCTGCAATAATTATCACTTAAAAATACACTAGGCTTGACTGGGGTTGAAAATGTTGCGATTTCGCGGAACTTATGACGTAAAGCATCCAACATTGTCAAACAGAGATTATGTATGTCATGTAGAGAGAGGTTTCACTTTTGGTCGATTTGCACTGCGAGACACGGTAGGCTCTGCGAAACCACTGTTAGCATGGAGCGGAAAGTAGGTCGCTGTGGTAAACAATATCCGTTTGTGCATTTCCACGGGGCGTAAGAGCTTACAAACGGAAATAAGTTTCATCAGCCCAAAAATATAAACAACCACAGTAAACAGATCTACACACTATCTTTGGTGAAGAAGGTCTCTTTCAATTCTTCAATTTCTTGTTTACCACAGCGGCCTAGTTTCGCGATTTGGCGGAAGTGATATCTCTCTATAGACCCTTTTCACTTCCGCGTTACGGTTGTTTGCGGGGGCCGCACGGCTTCGAAAAGCACCGTGTAGGGCAAAAATCTCCACTTGCCTTACTGATGGCATCTGAATATGTGCACAGTCTAAGCAAAGATGCATTTTTATGCCAGAACCAGTACGTTACCGGTTTGTACAGTTGGGTGCCCAACAAGAGGATGGCATCGTTCGACCGTTGTCCACCGCTTCCGCCCTACAAGTGGGGCACATCGCCATTTTGTTTGCAAATCACGTGATATGGAGGACGGTAAATGAAAAGGGTCTATAAAGAACAATTCCGGTAATTCTCGCTATTTCTCGGCTTCTGTCAAATTCATGTTGCCTGTGGCATATTGCTTTTGTTTCATTTGATGTCAGAGAACCCGTGCTCCTAACAAACTTTGAATTTTATTTCGTCTTTAGGCAAAAGTTTCATACTTTCCTGTCCCTGATCCTATGGTAGGTAGGATCGAGCATCTAGTCTTCTCGGATAAGGACGACAAATTTGGAGGGCCCATGTGCACGTTGCGCACGTTGAAAATACCTTGGCAGTTGGGGAATCGTGAAGAGCAGGCCGAACAAGGACGCTGCTCGGGCAAAATTCTATAAAATAAACAAACAACTAATCCATACCATAGCAAGGAAAATAAAAACAAGAAAAAGTGAAGTGTAAATGCCAAGGGTAGTGAACCTCCTAAACTAAAGACCTAAACACAGGCAAAAGTGTCAAGGCTATAATTATGTACATGTGTTATTCTTCTAGAATTTGAAATTCTTCTCTTTGGATTAAAACTATTTTTTGCGAGTGCGCATTGCTCAGCTAGCCGCAGTGCCCCCCTCCCCTAACAACAATAACAAGAATACAACAAATCTTTGCAAGTGGGCATGGTCAGCCACCGTGCAAATGGGGGGAGGGGAATGCTGTGCTGTCACCATCACCATTTCGGCTTTTGTTTTAGGGGAACGTGGTAGTTTATATAATGAGCAATAGCTGAACAGTGAACACAACTCGGTATTTTCTCTATTCAACTTTGCAATTACATTACGGTCCCTTAACAACAACCATTCTGGTGACCTCATTGAAACCAACCAATCACCTTGGAGAATTTTGTGGAACCTTCACAGAACCCACTGTGAGAACCGCTGTACTGTGCTAGCGTTGGACACCACATTTCTGCACTGTAGTTCCCGAAATTTCTCACATTCATGTTTGATTTCGCAATCCGCTCATTCATAATTCTTATTGAGGATGAAATTCCCGGCCTAAGACGTCTCATTATCCTTAAAATTCTGCCATTCGTTCTGCATTGAAAATGACATAATCAATAAACTTCCCTCTGAGACAGTATTATTTCACTGGTTATTGTTATGAAATAATATTTTGAGTGACATTCAGCGAAGCGACCCCAACCTCTCCCCTCAATTAGTCTACACCCACCCCATTCCTACCTCATTAAGACGTCATTCACTACGCAGATCAAAGGGAGAGAATCAGTTTGGCCATATCCCGACAGTTAGCCAATTATTGAAAAGTTATGTCAGACAGCCTGGGCCGGCGTCACGTCTGTTTTTTCCTTACAAGAACAGTTGGGCATTATATTAATTTGGCATTAATGTGCACAGACAGCAAGGGTAGCCATAACATATTTATAATGATTACTCCCTCGGACAATTCATTGTGATTATATGGCAGTCAATAAAAATCAGTCATACTTGACCATAGATATTGAAGAAAGAAGGCGAAAGACGGCACATTCCACGGTAACTGTCGGGACATTCAGACAATACTTTTTAAGTTTAAGAAAGAAAAGGCCACTAAATAAATACCCAACAATTTATTTCAATATGGACTGATCAATCCTCCAGAAAAATGATAAAAATGTGTGGCAAATAATAGAAAGTAAGATGAGTCCATTCAATTGCCTTCATTTTAGTTGGTAACTGATGGGGCAGAAAAATACCTTGTTTTATACATAGCAAAATAAAACAGCAAAATTTGTGAAACCAAGCCAACAGGATTAGTGAACAATGTTTTTCTACATTTAAAAAAAATGCATTTGAGCATACAGAAAAAGCACAAATAATCAAGGTTTACTTTTAAGCACAGTGGGGCAAATAGTTGAGTAACTGTTGAAACATACTCTTCGTAATTGCTGGGAGGTTGCAAAAATTTGCTCTTTTCCAGGATGGTCGCCAGGTCACGCAAGGAAGATAATGCTAACCAAAATTGTTAATTTAATTACTACCCTTTACAACACAATCATTAATTTGTTTTCCCAGGCATGGTTTGAGAAATAAAATGGCTCTTACTCTTAGATAACATATTACGTGGAATGACCCAGGCATGCTTTGAAGCTACAGGAAGGCCTATATAATTCAAATATGAGATTTTGTTGAGGAACCCAACATTTCTGGCGTTCTGACAACTCGCAACTTTAGTTCTTGTCTGCTCCAACTCCATTTTTAGCACAAATGAGAGAGTCGACGTGAAACGTTGGCGGCTTTAAGGAATTAGAATAAATCGGAACGGTGAAACAACTCGATAAGTGCCACAACGCATTTTAAACAAGTTGCAAAAGTGTGCATTTGTTATACCTCTTCTACATACTAAAAGATCTTCAGTTTTTCAGAAAACGGAGATAGAACAAACAAGAACTGAAGTCGCGAAATGTTTGCGAAAAAGGACAGCTGTTTACGAACGGACACTGGTAGCTGTTGGCCTAATATACGTACGCGTTCACGCGTTCAACTAGCAAGGATGCAACTGTCTAGATTTTTTTTTAAAGGTAACGGAGCACCTGTGCAAAACAGAATCTGGAAGGGCTTTGGAAACTGATTAAATTTTCATTGCATCCAGAGAACTCAGTGATTAGACACGTATTTAAATTTAATAAAATAGACCACATGTTTGGGACGGAGTACAATATTATTTTGTTACACAACTTTTGTCGGGCACATATTTCATGTTCTGTATGTGGTCGCCGCGGCGCATATAATTGGGTAAAATTGGACGGTTGTACTCTATAGCTGAAAAAACTACTGAATGTAGAGCCATGAAAAAATTACTGAAAGTAGTTCAAAGACTGAACAAGGTTTGTATCAATTCATTTTAATGATGCAACAACCTTAAAAATTTAGTAAAATAGAAAACAAAATGGGCCGTTCGAGGTTTTCCGATTCGTCATTTTTACAGCTCAGACAGGGCCGAGTGTAGTAAGATATTTTGGTAACTCGAAACTTTGGTCACCTAAGGCTCAGGAACCGCATCACACTCAGGCTTCAAACTTTGCACAACAGCATATTATCAATGCGAAATTAACATGGGCTATATTAGAAATTATGAAATGTTCAGGTTTCCAAGTTTCATTTTTCATTGTTTCGGCATCATGTAGATCTATTTCGAGTCATGGTTCGCCATTTTAAGGTTTCGTTATCACTTCCACCGATGTGTTCACTATCAAACACACTAACCCGTACGCAAATCATGCTATTGTACGGGACGCATAGGGTGTCAACTCACAAAGGCAGAGCAGTAAGACTTAATTAAAAACAAACAAACAAAAATAAAATAAACAAATAGGAACAGGCAAGATGAAGCAGGTCCATAATAACCACCCAGAACAGAAACTAATATTCAAACCGATTTATCCCGGGCAGGGCCGGGGACTTCAGCTAGTTAACTATAAAAACATCTATCTAGAGGACCAACACTGCGCCCCCGTGCGCTCCCCCCCCCCCCCGGCCACGGACGTTTCTAAAGTCGCATCTTCGTAATATCCTTATTGTGTGACTCAAATGGAATCTCTGCCAGGTTTCAAGGAAGAATGGCGCTGGAAACACTGAAAAATGAAAAAAGGTTAAAAAATGAGGGAAAACAACATCAGCGGCCCAAAGCTCTAGTTTTGCTGACTACTGACTACTGTAAACAATTGACATTTTACGAACATTCACCAAGCAACCCAATATTGAACAGGTAAGGAAGCAACCAACCAAGGAATATAGTCAGATTTCCTAGCTTGATCAGCAACGCTAACGGCAGAGAACTGACATTTTGTGGACATGAAAAAGAGAAAAAAATCGTACTTGCTGTTTTTGTACACGACACTAAGGAAATGTATTAGTATTACCGTAGCAAGTCCAAGCTTCCCAAATCCTTAATTTACTATGATTTGCCATAGTTTAAGAAACACACATACACATATTCATGCACGCAGGCACGCCCGCGCGCGCACACACACACACACACACACATGAGTGCACAAAGCGTATTTCAATATTATATACATGTAATTATCACATGCACTACACCGAAGCGTTAAGAAATTGTACTGATGGAAGGGTCGAATTATCAATAATAATACATTATAACAAAAATATAGCGCACTTTGCGTGACGACTCGAGGCGCTTTATGGGGAGGAATACAATACTCGTATTACAATAATCCACTTACGTGCATTATAATACTACCGTACTACACACGCGCACGATCGGATGCACATCCTCACAGACACAACACAGATCCCATTTACTAGACATGGCACAGAAATTCCATCAGCAGTCAAATTACTTTTAAATAAATGGGTCTTTGAACTATTTTTAAACCTGGTGATGGAGTCCAGCTTCGTGATGTTCGACGGAAGCTCATTCCAGATACTGGGACCTGAGACTGTAAGCGAACGACGACCGAACTTCATTAAGCCAGCGGTTTGTCGTGCATGCTTGACAAAGGGTCAGGCTTGTTTTCAGTACAGGCAAGATCACGAGATTATAGATCAGCTATGGAGATACTTCTGGCCACAAATTTAGTGTCATTGATTGTCGGCTATTGCAAACTCATTCCAGATACAAGGGAAAAAACAACAACAACAACAACTAAACGATTAGGCTGGTTTTTTCAGTATATTTCAGAGGTTATAGATCAGCTGGTCGTCGTTCGTTTTCTAACTCTTTATCATAATACTAAAGCCGGAAACATCAAAATTCAACGTCGAATTTCTCAGATGTTCAAAAAGTGGAGCCGGAACAAATAAGAACTGAGGTCACGAGAACAACAAACTGTGGGACACCTTGTAAAACTCTCCATGTCCAAACACAACAATTCAGATTGTTTTCATGGGCAGTTCTCGTGTACCTGGGGCAGAGCAGGTCATTGTTGCAATAAAATAAAGTATGTAATTTTACGCAGGCAACGGTGTCCCGTGCTATGACAATTCACTAACCGTAGGACTATCACAGCCTGGGCCTGATGTTTTAATTAGTGAGATTGCTTGTCGAAACTTGACCATAATTTGCGTCAACAAACATAGCCAGTGACGGGAGTTCTCTACGTAAGTTCGGGGAAGATCTTTGTTTCTCGAGGACCTCAGAATCAGATTAGGGGCTATAAATTGGCCCTATCTCGGCGATATTTTTGCAATTCGCTCTTGTTTAAATATGGATGTCATTGTGACGTCAGTGCCGAAGTTCGTTGCTTTTCAACTGACGTCATGAAGGTTACGGGCTTCGCTTTGTTTGTATGTGTGCTGTTGTACGCCAACAGACACCGAGATAACGTTGCAACAGTTTTTTCGGTTCAAGAGATCTCAAGACTCATACAGGTTCATATGCGGTGTGTGTGTGTGTGTTTTGTGTTGGGGGAGGAGGAGTCTGCAAGAGGACGTAATTACATGTATGATATGGAACAAACAGCATGATAGTGGTTACTTCTCTTGTCAGAGGTAAGTCGAACTGTATTCCAATTCCCCGACGACTTCAAATTATGCGGACTCCAATGTGTATTTTCAAAAAGAATATTATGTGGATGTCAAGGCCCACTGAGTGAAGTTTATTTTGTGTCTGTCTCATTGCGCGACACCTCTCTTATTGCTAGCTGATTCAAGACAGTTTTGACGCGCCCGAACCAGTGACGCGCTATTATTTTCATATAATAAAGGTTACTGGTCCGGACGTCCAAATTGGGTCTAGTGAGACTGACTCATTTCAGTGTCGCCAGTGCGGCGCGAGATTCTGTTAACTTCACAGTTCCCATTTCACACTAAAGACGAGACAAAAGAGACCTAACGCCAGCCAATGGTTGAATGGTCCCTCACCGAACTACACGTAGCTCTTCTCCGAATGTTTAAAAGCGCGTGAATTTTAAACATAACGGCTTGGCAATGTTTTAAGGGGCCATTCATAAAGGCCGTAAGCTCCATTTGGCAATTTTATTTTTTTTACCACCTTGTACGCTTTTCATAATCTTGGCTTACTCCCCGCCTCCCCCAACCAGCAATGCATCGGAAATCTTATGCGTAGGATTGACGTCAGGTTTGCATTCAAGAACGACATCGTCGCTGCATAGAACCAAAGATAGTAGAATTGATAAGATAAGACAGCTAGTACTTTTAGCATGCACAAATTTTGCACCTCCACCCAGCGGGAAACGCGCGGAAATCATGAAAGGTGTCGTATTTTACAAAGCCAAATAGTAAAAATATTGAATTTTGTTCACTGTTCAGTTATCGCTATAGGCTTTGATTGACGTTACTTGTTGTGAAATTATAACCTCAAACGCTGTGGGAAACTTTGGCAATTTTTTTTTTCAGTCACAGTAGCACTGTCACAATTTTGCATCGTAAATTTACCATTATTATTATCATGTATTCTTTTCATACTATGCGCCTTGGACACCGCTCCCGATCAGCGCGCAAATTGTGTACAAGGTTCTTTTAGTGGTGGGAAGAAGACAATGTCTCATCTCGTCGTTTCCACAGGGAGTATGTATTTATGCAGAGATCTCACTTCCGCCGAATCGCGAAACTAAGTCGCTGTAGTAAACAGGAAATTGAGGGAGACCGCCTTCACCAAAGATGGTGTGCATATGTCTGTTTACTGTGATTTGTTCGTATTTTGGGCTGATTGAAACAATTTAGAGCCGTTTGTAATTTCTTTAGCCCCGTGGAAATGCACAAACTGATATTGTTTACCACAGCGACCTACATTCAGCTCCGAGCTAACAGTGGTTTCGATGCGCCCACGGTGTCTCGCAATGCAAATCGACCAATAGTGAAAACCTTTCCATACATACATACTCTCTGGTTTCTAGTATCTTTGATACAACTGCTGGTTTCGACATCGCCTCTGGTTAGATGTAGAGAATCCGCCCCTACTGTATTCCTACCAACCCTACGGAAATCCTAATACATATTTACGTCGGATTGACACGAGGATGCTGGAAGGGTTAGCAAGTTCCCCAGATCACCCCCTCCCAGAATCCCATCCCCCCTCCATGTATACTTTTCGTACACGTGAGACAAACCCCCCTTCCCCACTCTCAGAGCACACGTACTTTATGGGCTTTCCCCATTAATAATGGCTGATCTCAATTTTGAAGACGTAACACAGCAATAAAGCCACTGAAGCCCGCAGTTATGGAACAAAACTGCATCAATCAAACAGCTGAGAGAGAAAGTGGCGTACGTTACCAGTTGTTACCAAAGACTCCGATATTCACTTTTTACAGGTATAATCAGAAATAACATTAGAGCCCCACAGGAAATACTGGCTATTTGGACCGGTGTAACATTAGTCACAACACCCTGTCATCTTTTGACGCACAAGCTGCTCAATACGTAGATCGACTCACAGACTAATAAATTAACCAGACTGGAAACACGAGCTTCGGGCTGTGTCGTTTTTTTACGGAATTTCCCGAGCGGCGACTGTATAACCAACATGGCCGCCGCTCGGGAAATTCCGATTCTAGTTCTATCTGCAGTAGAAATTTCTTTTTATTTTGTCAAGATTGGTTGCACATGTATTAATTTCTTGGTGCGGAACCAAACTTCCGCGTTCAGTAGGCGCCTCAAAATGGTGTCATTCAAAATTGTAGCTATGCTGAAGCGTCTTTCGTTACCGTAAACCTAATGTGGCGGATGGTTCATGACCTTTCGCTGTTTTGTGACGTCACACAATGGGCTCATCCAGTCTGGGTATTTTATTAGTCTGTGGATCGACTCAAATGTGATGGGTTCACAGCAGAGGCGCAACCAAAGTGATACCGATGGGATTTAATCATAACTTAATCGCAATTTTTTTTAAGGGGGGGGGGGATTAAGATGTAGTTTTTTTTTTTTCCTCTTATATGGCAGAATACAGGTTTTAAGGCGCATTATTTTTTTTTATTATTATTATTTTTTTATTTGCCCTTGGTTCCAGTAACAGTAGTTACGCCCCCGATCCATTTCCTCTGACTAATTCTGTGGTAGATTTAGATGTTTGTAAAATCTGTAGAGTTTTGCCAATTTAGCATGTTTCAAAACGAAACCGAAACGAAATTCCTTTAGAATGAACTGTAGTTTAACAAACAAAAAGAAAGAGGGAGTGAGCGAGCGAGCGAGAGAGAGAGAGAGAGAGAGAAAGATAGTAAGAGAGAGTGAGGGAGAGAGTGAGAGAAAGAGAGAGAAGTGGAGCGAGGGAACGAGCGAGCGAGAGAGAAATAGAGTGAGGGAGAGAGACAGAGACAGAGAGAGTGAGAGGTAGGGAGAAGGACGGAGAGAGAGAGACAGAGATAAGGAGGGAGAGAGAGAGAGATGGGTAAGGAGAAAGAGAGAGAAAGACAGAGACAGTGAGAGAGAGAGAGACAGAGACAGTGAGAGAGAGAGAGAGAGACACAGAGAGAGCGCGCGAGAGAGGGTGGAAGAAAAAAGTGGAGTAATTATTAAATGAAATCTTGTTCACCAATGCCATAACCGCAACATCATTAGATGGTAAACAGATAACCGCGGCTGTACCAGTAAGTAAAATGCATATATAGTATTAATATATTCCTAGCAGTCAGTCCCTGTGCAAACTATTTGACGAAAAAGACAGCATAATGACATCGTCCATTGGATTTTTCATTTTTCGTTTTTTTGTTTTTGTTTCGTTTTTTGTTTTGTAAATGATATCGCTACATGCTTTTGTCATTAGTGCTAGCTGATAACGTGAGTACACTGCACACATACAGACAACTCACCATCGATAACGCATACACTTTATAGTTTGATGAGAGAAAAGAGAAAACAAGACATTGTTATTCTTGGCGAAAATAGCTTGAATACATTGAGCCCAATGCATACAGTATGTCTAATAATAAATATTAATATAATCTAATGTCTCACCCGAGACACAGGCTGGCGAGATGAAACAATACGTCATATTCAGTCAGTTGACTTGCGCGCGTATCGTCGGTGTCAGCAAGATAACAATTCGCACCACGCCCCTTCACGAAAAAGAGTAGTACACACCGTATTTATACGCGCGCAATTTGTGGACATATTAGTGGGAGAAGGAACGGTTCCTCTCGTTATTCTGTGTCTCGGATGTAACTAATAATAAATATTGATATAATCTGATGTCTCACCAAGTGTAAATCAGCGCGCGCGCGCACACACATACGCGCGCGCACACACACATACACACACACACACTAAAAAACAATGACCCGTGGAATCAGCGTTGCATTAAACGGTAACATCTTATTATAAAAAAAAAAAAATATCTTATCGTGGTGCAAGTTTGATCCTTGTTTTGCTCAGCGCTGTAGACTAAATGAAAGTTCCAAAAATTATAAAATTAATTTTCTCAAATAATTATCAGCTAATGTAACTCAATCGCTTTTGTATTGACCTATTGTATTTACCTGTAGTCAAGTTCCAGGCAAATTTGTCGAAAAGTTGTAAAAATGTAAAATACAATGCTTTCTTTTTTTGTGCTCCCTTTGATAAGCTTTTTGTTTGTTTTTAAATTTCCAATAATTTGGCATTTTTTTCTATATGATCCACAATGTTTTCTCTTAGCCTGGGTACTGATCCTTGAAATTCAGTATGGGTATGAAAGCTGTGGTCATCCTAAGAAAACAGTAGGACAAACATTGGCAAAAAGAAAAAGTGTGTAGCAAAGCCTCGCGTAAGAAAATAATACCCAAACGATACAATAAAACGCAAAGAAAAAGGGAAGACCCAACAGTTTTTCTGTGTTTTTTAAAATAATATTTCGTCTAAGAAAACACTAGGAGTGAGCCAATTAAGGGCGGCAGATAATTAAATACACACATTCATTCTCATTTATAATAACGGCTTCCTGTCATAGGAATGTCTTCTTCCAAACAAAGCATTCTTGCAAGAATCTCATTGACACCATCAGAGTACTACATTAATCATGTATGCACAAAACCACTGTTCTGAGTGAAGGACGGAGTCACAGCGTTTTTCGTACAAACACAAGCTTTGCGTGTCAAAATCTTTTTGACATCGGCCCTGAACCATTTACTGAAGTAACAATACAGAGGGAAATTAATACTGGAGTTGACGGCCACAGCTATATGGGAGAAGCTGACGTACACTATACAAAACTGAGAGCACTCGTTTATAAACACAGTGCCGTCCAAAGCCGTCACCACGTATGACGAAGCCATCATCCCATTGGATATCAGAGTCACGGCAGCCATGATAACAACTTGAACACTGATACGATTGGCTGATTTATGTACCATGGAATTGGATTGGTTGGAGTCTCGGTCCATGGCTGCCACGCCCACTCTGTGATGTCGAATGCTGAAAATTATGAAGAATGTGCTCACGATGATGACAGTTCCTGGAACTACGACCTGGAAGAACGGAAGAATGAACTTCACGTACCAAGTCCAACGATCTTGTGAAACAGACATTACGAGTGTTGGCTCACAAATTTCGTCCCCGCCGCACGTTGTGTTTTGTAAAGTTGTCATCTCTAACGAATTGTTTTGGGCGGGGCCAACGCCCATAGCCTGAAACCCTTGAGAAACAAAGATCTCAGCAGAATTATTTTGGGGGCAACTGCAGTTCTCCATACGCAGCCCATGCTCCACGCTGCGGTGGTGCATGTCCTCAAAGAACAGAGGAAGGTTCACGAGCACAGCCGCTGACGACAACAGCAAGACCACGATGTTGGAGTGTCGCTTGCTGCAGATCAAAGTCCACTTGAGCGGTTTGGACACGGCCAGCCATCTCTCCACGGTCAAGGCCGCTGTTACAAACACGGAACCCGTCACAACGACGTTGCTGACTCCATCCACGTATTCCTCCGCCTCAGCTGCCATGGTTGTCTCCTGAGGTCAAAGGAAATTATTTCAATATTAAAACACAATTCCATAATGATAATAATAGTCACATTAAGGGAGATATCATTAATATTAAATGCTCTTGCCCACAGCATCCTCTCAGCTCCGCCATTTTTAAGGACAATGACGTGAAACACTTTGCCTCTGTATACTTGTCCACAGCATTCGTTCCACTCCGCTTCTTGCCGCTATAGAGGCAAAGAGAGTTTTTCGTATACGTCATTATCCGTAAAAATAGCGGAGCGGATGTTGTGGACAAGAGCAGTAAGCCGGATCAAAACACAAACAGGTGCTGGCAGACAAGAAATGCCCACCAGAATTTCCAGTGTTTTCTTAGTAAAGCCGGGAAGATCTTATCACATTAAGCCCGGTGAGACATAGACAAATACTGGTAGACAAGAAGTGCACACCAGAAGTTCCTCTATTTTCTTAGTAAATCCGGGAAGACCCTATCATACTAAGCCCGGTCAGACACAGCCCGCTTCTGCCATTATTAATTTTCTTTGGTGTACATTTCGCTGGCAGCAACTGACTGTGTCTGATTTTAGTATGGTACCCGCTCCCGTTTGTTTTCACAGAAAATGACGTATGAAGAACTTTCCTTGCCTCTGTAGCGGTGAGGAGCCGGGCGGAACGGATGCCGCGTACAAGTATACAGAGGCAAAGAGTGTTTTACGTCATTGTCCGTAAAAATAGCGGAACGGGGCGGATGCTGTGGTCAAGAGTAGTATAAGCATGAAACTGGTTTGTTTCACCTGACGTCACAGTTTGAGTTTGCAGAAAACACGTCAACACGATAACGGTCACATTGTGCTAGGAAAAAGGAGGACGATAGACAGACCCTACCTGAAGCGTCCACCAACCCACCCGCACTGACGTCACAGAACTTGTGCCCCTATGAAAATTCGAATTTTATTTCGTCTTTCATTGGACATTCCTAAGACAATTAATTTTGTTTCGTTGCCCAAGAGTTGTATTTCTTCTTTTTAGATTGCAGCCATCATTGTCGGGTTTTTGGCCCACAATCGTCGCGCTGGCCGGGCGTGTTGACGACGGGTTTTTCATTCAAAACTGAAAGACGTAGTGGAATTCATGCTACAACTAAAGTAGAATTGGGCCGGACACGTTGGGAGGGTGAGTGACAATAGGTGGACAAAACGCTGCACTGAATGGCAGCCAAGGACAGGAAAAAGAACAAGAGGACGACCAGGAAGAAGATGGAAGGACGACATTACAAAGAGAGGAGGAACAACGTGGATGAGGAAAACAACAGACAGAAGAGAATGAAAAGCATTGTCGGAGGGGGCTACAACCTTCAGTGGGTGGACAACGCTTAGGTGAAAGGTGAAGGTGAAGGTTGCAGCCACTATTTGCGAGTGGATATGCTCAGCCCACGTGCCAAACAAACAAACAAAGCAAAAAAAAAAAAAGAAGAAAAAAAAAACGCTTTACAAGTGTGCATGCTGAGCCATCGTACACTTTGGGCATGGAGATGGGGGGGGGGGGGGGGGAGGTGGATAATCATCGCCGTTTTTTTTTTGTGGCGAAAGTAAGACAAACTGGTATTCATAAATTGAGACATATTTAGCAAGATTACACGAAATAAAATAATATTGCAAACTAATAATATTGACATTAAAATCTAAATATATCCTATAACTACGGTGCAGACCCATCGAGATGTCTTTTATTCACTTGGATATCCGAACTCATTTCCGATAAATGTTCTGGTAATGAGGTTGTTTTTTTTATGTGCTATACTCGTAAATGTCTGTAAATGTCATGACGTAGCTTTCATCTTCCAGAAGTGTCCTGCTTTAAGACGCAGTGATGTGAGAAACATGTCTTGGTTTCTGGAGGGTCTTAGCACGATAGATCTAAAGCTGTTGGCGAAGTGTGGAGAGGTCTCTTTACTCTCTGTTAGCTAATGCAGTGCATGTTTTTGTCCCGAGCGCCGTAACTTAAGATCTCTCTCAAAGTCTTTGAAGAAAAGTCATCACAGACTCCAGATATGGGGTTGCTTTGCCACGCGTTTTGTGTAATTTGCGTTGTACTGGTGCTTTTTGAGTCTTGTATAAGAAATTTAATTAAATTTAACATCGGAAGAAAATTTTTACATGAGAGATCGAGAATAATCGCTATTGTGATTTCATATCAACCCCTGAAATCTCCCCCCCCCCCCCCTTTCTTCATCAGCTTCTTCGACTCCATTACCCACGTTATTACATCAACATCTTGCAGAGTTAACAGGACTCGGGTTCTCAGTTTTCACAGCAAAATGTGTCTATAATTATAATTATGGTATGTTGTTGGCTGTCTCACAAACAACTTTTTGTCGTTGTGGTTGTGTGAAGAGTCAGTAACATTTAACGCGAAAGTAATGTATCTGATGACATTAAAAACAGACTCCTTTAGTAAAGATATATAATATTGTTAGGAAACTGCTAAAAGCAAGAACGTTCAAGATTGTACACGTAGAAACCGTGCAACTCCGTTTCAGAGTTCCCTAGTACCAGGTCTTTTCTATTACGGATAGCAATGGTGTTATTGAGGGCTGGTCCACTTCAACTCACAGCCGGCGGTGGCCAGGTCATCTTTCTGGCTACGCCCCAGACTGGTAGGCATTTCTTCACCTTCCTGCTGACACGGCCGATATATTGGCTCACCATATGTTGCAGAAGACTGCTGCACGACCGATATATCGGTCCTACCGTTTCGTGCTAAAACTGTCGCGAGGCCGATATATCGGCTGACATTGTTCCGGCGTGTTTTGCAATCCTAACTTTATACTTTTTCCTACTGTTTTTTCTACCCTATATAATCCATTAGTTTGGTAAACTAAAGGTAGGAAGGGCGTTTGGGCTTAGCAGAAAAAGGGTTGAAGGTGGCCAACAACAACAACAACAACAAAAACAACAAATTGAAGAATTAAAAAGATAAAATGGAAAACTTCGCTTGGGACAGTTTGGTTTATGATTCTTCGGCATGCCAGATTGTCCCTGGCTGGGACAAACTTAAAAGTTAAAACTATTTACAGGACAACACTACCCTGGCCCTGACTCGAGACTTAAGCTTAACCCTGCCCCACAGGGACAGGAAAACCCAAAGGGACATCTGTGCCTGCCGAAGCATTTCCAAAAATACTAACAGTACTCATCATCATCATCATCATCATCATCATCATCATCATCATCATCAACATCATCATCATCATCATCATCATCATCATCACATCATCATCATCATCATCACATCATCATCATCATCACATCATCATCATTATCATCATCATCATCATTATCACATCATCATCATTATCACATCATCACATCATCATCATCATCATCATTATCATCACATCATCATCATTATCACATCGTCATCATTATCATCACATCATCATCATTATCACATCATCATCATTATTATCATCATCATCATCATCACATCATCATCATCATCACATCATCATCATCATCACATCATCATCATCATCATCATCACATCATCATCACATCATCATCATCATCATCACATCATCATCATTATCATCATCATCATCACATCATCATCATCATCACATCATCATCATTATCACATCATCATCATTATCATCATCATCATCATCATCACATCATCATCATTATCACATCATCATCATTATCACAGCATCATCATTATCATCATCATCATCATCACATCATCATCATTATCACATCATCATCATTATCACATCATCATCATTATCACATCATCATCATTATCATCATCATCATAATCATCATCACATCATCATCATCATCATCACATCATCATCATTATCACATCATCATCATTATCACATCATCATCATTATCATCATCATCATCATCATCACATCATCATCATCATCACATCATCATCATCACATCATCATCATCATCACATCATCATATCATCATCATTATCACATCATCATTATCATCACATCATCATCATTATCACATCATCATCATCATCATTATCATCATCATCATTATCACATCATCACATCATCATCACCATCATCATTATCATCATCACCATCATCATTATCATCATCATCATCATCATCACATCATCATTATCACATCATCACATCATCATCATCATCATCATGATCATCATCATCATCATCATACTATAATGGATCTAAAGAGTTAACATGTGAGGTCGAGGAGGCAACTTTCAAAACCTCCAAAGTGACTTTATATTGATTTTGAGAAAACGCGCTACTTCTGACACAGCATAATACTGAACCTGAGAGGATACTTACATTTTGAATGGAAAACACATTGACTTTGCAAGTTGTGATTGCCATAATGTTTTAGCTGTGACAGGTTTTATGGCCGATTTGATATTAAGGACCGCAATTCATTTTTTTAATTTTAAATGTGACTTAGCAGGTTTTGCAAGTTACCTCCTCATGTAAGCACCTACAACTTCGTGATTAAGTGACCAAAAAGTATGAAACTTCGTCTGCTGCCTCAATTCTTGACGATAAATTGCGTGGGCACATCCATTTTGGATAAAACCCAGTTCTTAAATCTTTAATGTAATTCATTTACGACTTTTTAGCCCCCCTCAAAAGAGATGTAATTTCGAGTGAATATGGTGTGAAAATGAGCTCTAGTAGTCTTTGCAATGAATCTAAGTATCGCTATTACTGCGACTTAGATCTATAATTATCTACAGTTGGGCTTGGTGCAATAAAAATGTGCACGGTTTATCTCGCTCTGGTTGGCTACCGGCAATATTAATTGTATTTCACGTCGCCTCACGCCAGAAATAGACAACAAGTAGATCTAACCCTTAATTATAACATGACTGACCAATAAAAATGAAATAAATTACGCCAGATTTCGGTCACCGAGGCTGAAATAGAATAATAAATAAAATGGCGCTTTGCGAGTCACGTGTACACGTTTTCCCTTGCGCTGTTTTTGTCGCATTTTTAGTTTTTGTGGCAAACCTTACTACAACGTCAGAGTTTTTTTGTTTTTTTTAGTAAGATAATAATACAGATAAGAAATAAGATAATATACCTGTTCTACTTTGAAGACTATGACCTGCAGCGCGCCAAAGACCACAAAAACCAGTAGGTACACCAGATCAAAGACAGACAGCGCCATGAACAGCACTGAGCTGTTTCTCTTGCTGGCTCTCCGACGTGTGTACACCATTAGAATGATGACGTTGCAGGCAATTCCCAGCACGCTGATGGCCGCGCCAGACACACCAAGGATGTAAAACAGAGAATCCTGAATCCCGTGCTGTTGATGCATTATGTAGGTCGACTTTCGGGCTTTCCCATTGATTGCTAGTCTAGGTGACAGGAGAAAGATGTCTTCTTGAAGTGAATCGGACTCTGAAGGGTCGAGCGATGAGAACTGAGTAGTTGCCTCTGGCAGGAGAGTAACCGTAGCCGCCATATTGTGAGTTTCGAAGATCTGCGTACTTGTGTCAGTTACAGGTGGCATTTCTGTTAGGAACATTATCCACCCGATTTAAAAATAAACTAACTGGTTCTTAAAAAACAAAATGTCGAATGGTTGACGCAAAAGTGTCACAAACGTAAGATATTAGTCCAGAAAAATTAAAGTCCCAAACTGACGCCAGTCCGTGCCAATCTATACGTTGTTATAACGAAAGAAATTTTTCAAGCTTTCCCGATGTTATCTCATTAATTCTCGAAATCCACCGTCCACATCTAAGGCAAGCAATATAAACTTTCAAAGTTAGACCTACGTATTTTCCCCAAAGAGCGTCGGGACAAAGTATTGCTTTGAGTCACACTCACAGTGGGAAAACACACCACGTCTCACAAAGCCCCTTTTTTCATATCTCGTCATGAAATACAGCCCTGTCTTGTACGATCATTATACCATCTGTCTGCCAGTCCGGTTTGAAAATAGAGAGAAACAGCTCACTTCCAGTCGGGTCTTGTGCAGAGGCTAAGGTTTTAGATGTTCAGTAATGACCACAACTCGTAAATTCACGGACCGTGGTTTTTAAACACACAGACCAAAAACTCGTTGAGCATTTCCTAGTTCGTAAAGTTGACTTCTTTGAGAAATTTGGAAATGAAAAAAATATTATGAAATGTTGTATAATATATTATATGCATGGTGTTTTTTTTCTCTGAATTGGTTTTATTCTTTCTTTCACGAACTTGTGAATGAAACTAGACCGCACATAATGTTATTTGAAACGAGAAAGTGCATCCACTGAAAAATCGCGCTCTTTGATATCAATGTGGATGATGTAGACCAATATCTGAAGCTCAGATTGACGCCGGATCGAGAAAGTAAAGGTGAATATCAGTACGAAGATATGGGTACAGTTTCTGACAGTGTAGGTTCTATCTACACACAGCGGCAGGAGAGTTACAGACACCAATGAAAAAAACAAGAAACACACAGAGTGATCTTTCCAGCCTTTGTACTGTACAATATTTCAGGTCGTCAGCTATAATCTGTCACCGTGACGACGTGGCATGAAGAAATGGAAATACACAGAACTTGCAGCGTACAGAATGGCAGAACTCACGTCCAACATGGCCACGTTCAAAGATTTATATACCCTAATAAATCTGTCATTGCTAGTGGCCAGTTATTGTCCCCAGCCTCGCTTGGCACTGCCAGCTTGCTCGCGCCGTGACCGGTGTTCGGGCAGCGATACCCTGCCGTGCGGTGTTGTCTACCTGCTTCCGGCTGGTCGGGTGAAATTCCTCCTAATGTACAGCTGACAATTATGTTCCGACTAATGGCGTAGGCAGGACCATAAAAATAGATTATAAAATCCTAGAGTGTTACGTCAAATCTCAGCGGTGAAATAACAGAGGAAAAAAAAATGATTTAAAAGGAAATCAGAAACTTGATTGCTTCAGTGGAGCAAGGATAACTTTTAAATCCCAGTCTGAGCTTTGAAATAGTCATTGTACAGAAATTTGACTTGATGACAGAAGGATGGAGAAAGAGAGAGAGAGAGAAAGAGATGGGGGGGGGGGGGAGGTTGGAAGAAGGAGAGGGAGAAAGAGAAAGAAAGAAAAGAGATTAAAAGAGAGCAAGTGAGAGAGAAAGAAAGACAGGTTGGGGGAAGAAAAATAGATAAAGACAAAGCGAGGGAGGGAAGGAGAGATAAGGAGAGGGAACGGGAGAAAGGGAGAGAAAGAGAGAGTGAGAGAATGGGAGAAAGAGTGAGAGAGAGAAACCGGAGAAAGAGAGAGAGAGAGAGGAGAGAGAGAGAGAGAAAGAGAGAGAGATAGAACATGAGAGAGAGGAGGGAGAAAGAGAGAGAGAGAGAGGGAGAGAGAGAAAGAGAGACAGAGAGATCTAAAAGAGTGTAATAAATTCAGAACACATCAGTGTAATTACATCATCATATGTCATTACAAATGACCGAGATCTCCATCAGACCGCAAGTGCAATCCGGTGTAATCAGCCGTTCTTCTAGTGCCATTATACAACAGCTTAACTCATCATTATGGATATTTGATTCATTCGTGCCTTCAATGTCATGCAAAAATAGGCTTTTGTAAAGATTATGTAATATGCTATTATTGTACTCTTTGGGTTTTTATTTTGATTCTACACTCAGGCGTGGTGTTTGGGTCAGATCAACGGAAAGCCTGAGCTATGTGATGTGAGGATAGGCCTTTGCCCATGTAGAATGCCACCCGCCCTCCCCCCCCCCCCCCTTCCAGGTTGTTGATGGATCCAAAGTAAAGGGAAGGGCCGCTACAGTTTTGCACCAACGTCGTCACAGAAGCTGCTAGGTCGAAGTTGTAGGCAACGACGAATCGCCTCAAGTACTTAGGTATGTCTTCTTTATGCGTTATGTTTTGTACAGCACGAGAGCATAATATTATCGAGGTGTGATTGCCAGAAGGCTGTATGTAACATTTTGGGGCATTTTCAAGTTTTTGCACTTTTTGATTTGTACAGATGCCCCGCTTCTTCAAGCAAAATTGAGAAGGTTAAAATCTTATTAATTAACTAATTAATACTAATTACAAAAGATTGCATGAATATATCTTACCACCATGTTCTGCCACAAGATTGTACGTGCTTTACCTGGCATCCAGAAAAGTTGTATGTGCATTACATAGCTTGTTAGATGTATACATTTGGTCCCATCTGATCTACGTCTTTGCTCCCCAGAATGGTGTAAATGTCACATACAACACGTTACAGGACGAGTTTGAGTTTGTGTTAGGGTTCTACGTCACGGTCAAGGCCACTTTGTGTCTTTCACGATTTATTTGATACTCAGTTCATGTTTGGTTTTCAGAGCTTCTAGATTTCACAAACAGAATAAAATAGTTCCGGCCGTATTAGTTTTTACTGCATTGGTAAAATTCTCAAAAGTTGTTTTGTATATATCTGAAAACAGTTTTGTAAATGTGTATCATCATCAGTTGCCCTGTCTGGAACAGACATTGGCGATCATGGCTCTCCACTCGGATCTGTCATCAGACAACCTCAAGAAGGAGTTGTTGTTGTGACGTTTGTTTGTTGTCCATGAATTAAGACTTTCAGTGAAAGTT